>JBBPSJ010000058.1:0-171691 GCA_038093535.1 Boletus reticulatus
CCATCACCCCGAGCTGGTAGGAGCGTGTCCCGAGATGAGCGGCAAGGTCGTTCAGAGACATGAAACGATTGGGGTGTCCTTGCGGGCGAAGCACGAGTGCTTCTCGGACAATGACAATGGCCTCGTTGAGGTCCGCCATCGCCTCGAGCTGGTTGTAGCGAGTCGAGAGATACGATCCAAGGTGGTTCAAAGACGTGGAGCGATGAGGGTGTCCTTGCGGGAAAAGCTCGAGTGCTTCTCGGCCAAGGACAATGGCTTCATCGAGGTCCGCCATCACCCCGAGCTGGTTGTAACGAGATGAGAGATGCGATCCAAGGTGGTTCAAAGACGTGGAGCGATCGGGGTGTCCTTGCGGCCAAAGCTCGAGTGCTTCTCGACCGAGGACAATGGCCTCATCGAGGTCCGCCATTACTCCGAGCTGGTGGTAGCGAGTTGAGAGATACGATCCGAGGTTGTTCAAAGATATTGAGCGATGAGGGTGTCCTTGCGGGCGAAGCTCGAGTGCCTCACGGCCAAGGACAATAGCCTCATCGAGGTCTGCCATTCCCCCGAGCTGGTGCGAGCGTGTCCCGAGATAAGCTGCAATGTCGTTCAAATACATGGAACGATCAGGGTGCCCTTGCGGGTGGAGTTTGAGTGCCTCACGACCAAGGACAATAGCCTCGTCGAGGTCCGCCATCACCCCGAGCTGGTGGTAGCGAGTTGAGAGGTACGATCCGAGGTTGTTCAGAGACATGGAACGATTAGGGTGTCCTTGTGGGCGAAGCACGAGTGCTTCGCGGACTAAGACAATGGCCTCGTCGAGGTCCACCATCATCCCGAGCTGGTTGTAGCGAGTTGAGAGATACGATCCAAGGTAGTTCAAAGAGGTGGACCGATGAGGGTGTCCTTGCGGGTAAAGCTCGAGTGCTTCTCGGACAAGGACAATGGCCTCATCGATGTCCGCCATCACTCCGAGCTGGTGGTAGCGAGGTGAGAGATACGATCCGAGGTTGTTCAAAACCGCGGAGCGATGAGGGTGTCCTTGCGGGCAAAGCTCGAGTGCCTCACGGCCAAGGACAATGGCTTCATCGAGGTCTGCCATCGCCCCAAGAACGCTGTAGCGAGTCGAGAGACGAGCTGCAAGGTTGTTCAAAAACGTGGAGCGGTGAGGGTGTCCTTGCGGGCAAAGCTCGAGTACTTCTCGGCCAAAGACAATGGCTTCATCAAGGTCCGCCATTGCTCCAAGCTGGTCATAGCGAGTCGAGAGATCAACTGCAAGGTTGTTCAAAGACGTGGAGCGATGGGGGTGTCCTTGTGGGCGAAGTTCGAGTGCTTCTCGGCCAAGGACAATGGCCTCATCGAGGTCTGCCATTATCCCAAGCTGGTCGTAGCGAGTCGAGAGATACACTCCAAGGTTGCTCAAAGACGTGGAGCGATCAGGGTGTCCTTGAGGGAGAAGTTCGAGTGCTTCTCGGCCAAGGATAATGGCCCCATCGAGATCTGCCATTGCCCCAAGCTGGTCGTAGCGATCCGAGAGACGAACTGCAATTTTGTTCAAAGAAACCCAGTAATGACTGTGTTTTTGTGTGCAAAGTTTCACTGCTTCTTGCTCGAGGATGATGGATCCCACTTCACTGTGCCGAATGCCCAGCCAAAGTGCAGTCATTGCTATAACGATCCGTCGACTGGGGTGCTCAGGTGGGTAAAGTTCGAGCCCTTCTCGCGCAAGAACAATGCCCTCCTGAAGCTCCGTTGTTTCTCTGAGCAGGTTGTACCAACACCGCAGAGGAAGTGGAAAGTCTGCCAAAGAGGCGAATCGATTGGGGTCACCGGGTAGACAAGGACGTTCTGGTATTTGACGACCTATGATGATTGCCTCGTTGGTGTCACTTGTCCCGCCTTCTCGCTCGAACCCTGCAACAAGGGATTCACCCAATGAACGCAGCTGCTCAACTAGTAGACATGTCATTTCACTGCTCTGTACACGGACAGGATAAAACAAGTACATTTCGAACGCCTGCGGGCTGCCGAAATCTGTTTAAACCTGGTGAAAACGGGTTTTGTCCTTGAATGTACCCTGTAAACTTGAATGCATGTGATTATTTTACTACTGTTTGCGCTGAAAGAGAAGAAAACATACTGATTGGTTTCATACTGGCTCGTAGAACTTCAAGATCCAACGCTGTGGTTTGGGGAAAAGACTGGCATGTTGGGCGCTTGAGGCATGGTAGTGTCTAGTCTGGTGACCAGCCCACATGATGAGCTGGGCAGAGATAATTAAAGACGGTCTGGTAAATTTAATCGCCTTCATCAGGGCACGTGCATCACTGAAATCCGATTTTCTTACCGACTGGATATGAACGTTATGAACCTGAAAATAGACCTAAATCGAATGGGCATGGTCAAGTACACCCATATCATCACTCAAGATACGTTCGAGTCTTCTACCAGCGTCCGTAGTCTCTCCAGAAAATCCACCTTTTGTTCCGCCTTTGTTCGCTCGTACAACCACGGACAGTGGCCATTCATACACGCGATCGGCTCGCTCGACGCACTCGAGGCATAAGACGCGCATATCCACTGTGTGTCGAGCAGCCTCTGTTCGCCTTTTCGCAGGCGACCCAAGAGCGTAGGTATCGTCACTGCAAGGTTGGCATGACACCCCTCGCAAATGCCTACGATGACAGCACGTCGGTGTCGGTCCAGTACACAACGATCTCGCTTACCATCCCGAGCTGTGCCCCTACACGTCAGACAGCGCGCACTCTGAAAGTGCTCGTCAATCTTGAATCGGTTTGCATGAACGGTCGCACGCTTCCTAGGCGAGTACCACGCCCGGACGTCCGCACCCACGATGAAGATGCGCTCCAGCGGGGGTATCAGCACCCTGGTAATGTAATAAGACGTGTCGATGCGCAATTATCTGGTGGCTCACACGTCGTAGATCAGTTTCGGTCATGCATCTTGCATCGAGACGTACCGGTTCGCCAGAAACTCGTCTGGCGTGATGGCTCTCTCCGAGAGCTGCGTGTGTGGATCGCCACGCACGATGACGTACGCTACACGGTCTCCATGCTGAGGCTCATCGTTTTCGTCCTGCATGATCCTCCGCGCAGCCGTTGCCACTCCAGGGGGCGGAGGCACCTTGTCGCTGATGAGACAGATCGCTTGAACCTTGCCTGATATAGCGATGCAGGCAATGGCTCACCTATAAGTCCCCATCTTAACCTCCTTGGCAAAGATGAAATCTTGCAACGAATTTCTGTTGCGCAGGATTTTCGACCACGTTTTGTAACAGTAGTTCTTGATCTCGCTCAATCTTGTGTACGGAACAGGATCCTGTACACATTTATCATGAACCTCGAGAGAGAGATGCGTGATTGGAGCATAACGCGCCATGCCCCGGTCATCTTGGCCTGAGCCGGTACACCATCACGTCGCACAGTCTCCATGCCCTTGGCATCAAACATAGGTTCAGTCTCGTCCGGCGTCTCGTGCTTGAACCCACGTATCGCTTCTCCGCCATCAGTAAGTACACCTTGGCACGCCATGAGTCACCATGAAACGTCCACATGCACTGTACTCACCCTTTCGACTTTGAGCTTGATGGGTGCTGGATTCATGATCGTGATCGCATCTTGTCGTGGCCAATCTTGACGCCTGTTCCTTGGTCCTTGAGATAGAATCCGTATCCCCATACACGGCGCGCGCGCCTCACTTTGCCATCATGTCGATGATAGCGATGGCCAGAATGTCACAAGGAAATGGGTACACGTTCTTCAACACACACGCACCTTTTCGAGTGTTTCCCGACCGCTCCAGTGGATAATACTGTCCACAATCTCTACAGCAGGCATCCGTCCCAAATAAGTTGCGCTTGTATATACGTAACGTTGGCGACATATTTGAGCCCGAGCTGGCGTCGACCGTCACTGTTTCCAGGATAAAAAAGTACGGATATACTTGGTGAACATGTACACAAGCCTTGTCCCATGGGTGTGACGGCTCCACGAGGTAGTAGCGACGCATTGTGGAGTGGTGGTCTATGGTGGTGGTCTGCGTTTAAAAAAGACTTGTCGGACGTTGCCCGTAAGTATCCTTGTCAGTGCGATCACAACAAATTGATGTCCTATGTAGGGATATCCACCGCAGCCATTCCTCGGTACGAGAACTGCCCCTGTTTGCGTCTACGTCGTCCACCTCGTATGAGGCCCAATACTACGGATTTTATGGCAATGTCACTACCAGCAGACCAACACCCACTGACCTATCGTCCCCCGTCCCCATTGAACCAAAACCCTGTGTCAATACCTCACTCGCACGTATGCATAACGCACACTATCAGTCGGATTTGTATCGAACATCACGCTCGTATTATTCCTTATTAATAACTATCCCCTTTTCATGTAATGTTGTCGCTGCTTACTTGTTGTTGAGTCAGTCAAGCATAACGCAAACGCCACAAGTTAGCACATCCCTACCGCCCCGCCCGACGTCGTGCATTATGAGCGGTTCTCTAGGTACAACATCTTGGGTTCTCTGCCAGCTCATAACTTCACCACGTCAGGTCCTCTCGGCATCATAACGTCTTACGAGGGCGGACTGTGAACAATGGTGCAGCGCTCAGCGGGTATGTGATGTCAGTCACTAGCCATGCAAGAGGACAAAATAGTGAGACCGCACCAAATCGACCTATATTTGCGAGTACGACTCTCGTTCTAGCCAGTACTACATGTGGGTAGCGTTCGAAAGGTGAATGAAAGATAAGAGTCCACGAGCATACCGGGCGTAGGTTACAAGACTAGAATGTATGGCCGAAGCTTCGGCAGAAACCTTGTTTACAGTTTACACAAAGGATGGATGGTTTACATGTATGGTAATGCTTTTCCACGGGAACAAAGAACGCAACATCCACAGCCACAATTGTCAGTGCTCTGAACAGTCACAAGGACATACAGGCAAGAAAGACGTCGATGGGCCATATGCCACCACCAGCGGCGATGCGATTAGCCAATAAATCGACACATATGTGTCATCGACCACGTCAAGCCTCCGTGTCACCAACCACATCAACACCCGCCGCTCGCAACCCGATCACCCTCCGCTTGCGCAAAATACTGGGAACCACATTCACAGATCCAGCAACGACGGAAGCATTGCAAACGCTCTCGCAACTACACACCACTCTGAATGCAGACCCAAACGCTCATGACGACGACGGATGGAGCGACCTCGACCTTGAAAGAACTACACACCAAGAGAGGGCCCGTCGGGGTATGTAGACCTCCCAAACGAACCCGCTTACTACCGTGCGCGTAATAACTTCCAGCAAGATCTCGAGAACAAGCTGGCGGAAGGCAGTCAGCACCTCCTGACAGCGTTCGGGGAGGTCGATCAAGTACGCCAATAGTTGATCGTTCGTTCCCGTTTGGCTGATACGTATACAGCAGTGAACCCGTTTGTCTCTCCTCCGCATTCCATCATCGACCACACTCAGCTCCTGCGCGTGATTATGCGGATGTATGATTCTTCTCTCCTCACCGAAGGCTCCTCTGATCCCTCCGAGGCAAACGTGGGGTTCCACTCCATCCTAGATGTCATGGTTGATCCTGTTGTCACCATATGTACTGCCGCTGCCGAAGAAAAGGCGAGGTCGCGTCCGAGATGGGACCGTGCGGTTTCTGTATTGAATTGCCTGGGCTATCTGGAGGTGCGTGTATGCGCTAATGCCAGTGACGCGCACACTCACACGTTGGCTTGGGTGAATGACAAGAATGTGTTAGAACCACGTTTACGGAAGGCATGCGGAAAGGGATGAGAGAGATCATTGAAGAGAGTGCGATTGCTTAAAGGCGAGCATGTACGTGCCTTTTTACTCGAACACATTCGAGCTACAACCATGTACAGTATGAAAGTATCCTCAAGGATACCTCTCTCGGCGATGCGACACACACATTGAAGACGAGAGATCCCGCGGTATGTCTCGCTGCTCGAACAACGATTGCTGATGTTTCCTCACCCGAATCCGACGGGGCAATGTTGACAGACCCCGCTCTCGCGCCCCCCAGCGGCCGAACCCGACGCGCTCGCCAAATCCCTGTCCAAATTCTCGCTCTGGCTCTCCACGCCGGACGTGATCTCGTCGCCGCGTCTGTTCCCGCTCCCCTCCGCCTTGCTCGCCGGGCAGGTACATCGAGGTGCATTGAGGTGACTCGTCCTGGCGTACAATGCACTGTGCGACGAGATACGCGCAGAGAGTGCGCGAGGCAAGTATGTCGCGGGGAGTGTGGTGCTAGGGAGGGAACGGCCGTTTGGACAGGTGGAATTGTTGAGGCAGATCGTTGGGCTCGAGGACGAATCGACGTGACAGTTGAACCGTGATCAGCAACGATTCCATCCCGCGACGCCGCTTCTCGATAACTCATCTTGGTAAAGACGATGATGTGATTTCAACAAAGTCGTCCAGTGTTGGTCGTGACACAAACGCTGAGGGGAAGTAACAACATCAGCCATAGAATGCCGGATAACAGACTGATAAGAAGCATCAGAGTCACCCGACGTGTAGGGTTCGTTCGAACATGCTTTGTCTATGGGGTGTACATTCGTAACAGGGTCGTAATCCTGTATTGCACTAAAAACAATGGATATATCTGACAGCAATTGAACACAGCGAGTAGCTAGGATGAACCAGGATACAATACAACTAGGCACCTAGATGGATATACAGAATCCGTTGATCGAGTGGTACATTGACCGATCTCATCGTCTTGTTCAGCGCGAACGCAGCACGTGTATGATCCAGATAACCAGACTCGTCCACCATATGCTTGTAGAACGTCGACGTGATCTTGTTCGTCTCTGCATCATCTACCGCCCACATCGTGCCGATCACGGAACGGAATCCGGCGAACTGCATCGCCGAGGCGAGATGAATCACCTCGTCAGGACTCTCTTGGTCTCCGACAGTCGTATGACACGCAGAGAGATACGCAAATTGGGGGTTCTCTGGTTCACACCGCATGATGCGCTCGATCGTGAAGTGGCCATCGTGGAGAGCAAACGCAGATTCAAATGGTCGTGTTCGGTTGGCAAGGCCATGACATGCAAGGTGCACCCATTCCGTTTTGCCAAGCTCATCGGCGACCCGCGAAATGTAGCATTCGGGACCCTCGATTTGTATGAAGCTCGCGAGACCACCGATGCGCTGACCAATATTGGCCAATTCGGTGCCGACGGAGGGCAGTTCAATCTGGCCAATACCGTTCGCTTGACCAATGGCAACGAAGCGTTTCCCGCCACCAGAAGTATTCGATGGAGCGGGGCGTCTAGCACGAATGAGAGCGCTCAAGGTAGGGGTGTACGACGAGATATAGAGATCACTGAGGTTCCGTTCACCCTTTCTATACGGACCGGCGGCATGCAAGGGTAGGACAGAGAACTCAGCGGTCGGGCACCACCAGATACGTGAGTGAAGTGGAAGTGTTGTTAACAGAAAATCCACGACGGGGGAAACAACCTGATCCCAGAGATTGCGCAAGAGGGACCCAAGTTCCCTTGTCACGTCGACCTTCTTTGCACGCTCTGTCGAAGCAAGGAGTTCAACTGAGAGGTCGCGAACGCTCTCTTGTGTGATCTGTAATGGAATGTGGATAGGATCTCGATCGAGTAAGACGACGAGCGCGTCACAGCCATATCGGCTAGCATTCACGATGATAACAGGTCCCCCACTGGCGGCGTGACGAATATCTGAGAAGAGCGAGGGAAGAAGGAAACGGGAGAGGCCAGGTAGCTCGCGAATATTGGTGATAATTTTCTGTATCTCAAGGTTGAGATGGCACAGGCGTCCATGCTGGTCTGCACCAGGCGAACTGAGGGTAATGCGAATAAGCGAGGCCACATGCATGAACTCGTCTGCCAACAACCTTCCTGCTGGACCAGATGCCATGACATCGTCAAGCGGGAAACGGAGGCGACTGAGTTGGTTCCAAAAGACACTGCGACCTTGTTCGAGAAGCTCAACAGCACGTACAGGAGCACCTCTACGAAGACATGCCGAAAACGCATCCACTGCGAGCGAAGCTGATCGCTCTTTGAGAATGATAAGATGTTGGGGTAAAGATGGAAGGGCAGTAAGATGGCGAGCGAGGAACCGGAGTGATGTTTCATATGCAAGGAGTATTGAGGGGTGCTGGAACTGTTCGGCCACCCGGATCCATGCTCGAGCGGCAGACAGATCCGCTGAAGACACCAATTGAGGTGCATCAACCAATTGAGCATAGAGATTGAATAGGGATTTATGATCGTCTGATTGTCTCAGTTGGATGTACCGAGTATAGAGGGCGCTTGCAAGGTTATTCAATGACGTGGAGTGATCAGGGTGTCCTTGCGGGCGAAGTTCGAGTGCTTCTCGGTCAAGGACAATAGCTTCATCGATGTCTGCCATTACCCCGAGCTGCTTGTAGCGAGTCGAGAGACGAACTGCAAGGTTGTTCAAAGACATGGAGCGATGAGGGTGTCCTTGCGGGCGAAGTTCGAGTGCTTCTTGGTCAAGGACAATGGCCTCATCGATGTCTGCCATTGCCCCGAGCTGGTTGTAGCGAGTCGAGAGATAAAGTGCAAGGTTGTTCAAAGACATGGAGCGATAAGGGTGTCCTTGCGGGCAAAGTTCGAGTGCTTCTCGGTCAAGGACAATGGCCTCATCGAGGTCTGCCATTGCCCCGAGCTGGTTGTAGCGAGTCCAGAGACGAACTGCAAGGTTGTTCAAAGACGAGGAGCGATCAGGGTGACCTTGCGGGCGAAGTTTGAGTGCTTCTCGGTCAAGGACAATGGCCTCATCGAGGTCTGCCATCGCCCCGAGCTGCTTGTAGCGAGTCGAGAGACGAATTGCAAGGTTGTTCAAAGACATGGAGCGATCAGGGTGTCCTTGCGGGCGAAGCGCGAGTGCTTCTCGATCAAGGACAATGGCCTCATCGATGTCTGCCATTGCCCCGAGCTGGTTGTAGCGAGTCGAGAGACGATTTGCAAGGTTGTTCAAAGACGTGGAGCGATCAGGGTGACCTTGCGGGCGAAGTTCGAGTGCTTCTCGGTCAAGGACAATGGCCTCATCGAGGTCTGCCATTTCCCCGAGCTGGTCGTAGCGAGTCGAGAGATAAACTGCAAGGTTGCTCAAGGACATGGAGCGATCAGGGTGTCCTTGCGGGCGAAGTTCGAGTGCTTCTCGGTCAAGGACAATGGCCTCATCGAGGTCTGCCATTGCCCCGAGCTGGTCGTAGCGAGTCGAGAGACAAACTGCAAGGTTGTTCAAAGACATGGAGCGATCAGGGTGTCCTTGCGGGCGAAGTTCGAGTGCTTCTTGGTCAAGGACAATGGCCTCATCGATGTCTGCCATTTCCCCGAGCTGGTTGTAGCGAGTCGAGAGACGAACTGCAAGGTTGTTCAAAGACGTGGAGCGATGAGGGTGTCCTTGTGGGCGAAGTTCGAGTGCTTCTTGGTCAAGGACAATAGCTTCATTGATGTCTGCCATTGCCCCGAGCTGGTTGTAGCGAGTCGAGAGATCAACTGCAAGGTTGTTCAAAGACATGGAGCGATCAGGGTGTCCTTGTGGGCAAAGTTCGAGTGCTTCTCGGTCAAGGACAATGGCCTCATCGATGTCTGCCATTGCCCCGAGCTGGTCGTAGCGAGTCGAGAGATGAACTGCAAGGTTGTTCAAAGACGTGGAGCGATCAGGGTGACCTTGCGGGCGAAGTTCGAGTGCTTCTCGGTCAAGGACAATGGCCTCATCGAGATCTGCCATTGCCCCGAGCTGGTTGTAGCGAGTCGAGAGATCAACTGCAAGGTTGTTCAAAGACGTGGAGCGACGAGGGTGTCCTTGCGGGAGAAGTTCGAGTGCTTCTCGGTCAAGGACAATGGCCTCATCGAGGTCTGCCATTGCCCCGAGCTGGTTGTAGCGAGTCGAGAGACGAACTGCAAGGTTGTTCAAAGACGAGGAGCGATGAGGGTGCCCTTGCGGGCGAAGTTCGAGTGCTTCTCGGTCAAGGACAATGGCCTCATCGAGATCTGCCATTGCCCCGAGCTGGTTGTAGCGATTCGAGAGATGAAGTGCAAGGTTGTTCAAAGACGCAGAGCGATCAGGGTGTCCTTGCGGGCGAAGTTCGAGTGCTTCTCGGCCAAGGACAATGGCCGCATCAAGGTCTGCCATTTCCCCGAGCTGGTCGTAGCGAGTCGAGAGACGAACCGCAAGGCTGTCCAAAGACGTGGAGCGATCAGGGTGTCCTTGCGGGCGAAGTTCGAGTGCTTCTCGGTCAAGGACAATGGCCTCATCGAGATCTGCCATTTCCCCGAGCTGGTTGTAGCGAGTCGAGAGACGAACTGCAAGGTTGTTCAAAGACGTGGAGCGATGAGGGTGACCTTGTGGGCAAAGTTCGAGTGCTTCTCGGTCAAGGACAATGGCCTCATCGAGGTCTGCCATTTCCCCGAGCTGGTCGTAGCGAGTCGAGAGATCAACTGCAAGGTTGTTCAAAGACGTGGAGCGATCAGGGTGTCCTTGCGGGCGAAGTTCGAGTGCTTCTCGGACAAGGACAATGGCCTCATCGAGGTCTGCCATTTCCCCGAGCTGCTTGTAGCGAGTCGAGAGATCAACTGCAAGGTTGTTCAAAGACATGGAGCGATCAGGGTGACCTTGCGGGCAAAGTTCGAGTGCTTCTCGGCCAAGGACAATGGCCTCATCGAGGTCTGCCATTGCCCCGAGCTGCCTGTAGCGAGTCGAGAGATCAACTGCAAGGTTGTTCAAAGACATGGAGCGATCAGGGTGTCCTTGCGAGCAAAGTTCGAGTGCTTCTCGGTCAAGGACAATGGCCTCATCGAGGTCTGCCATTGCCCCGAGCTGCCTGTAGCGAGTCGAGAGATGAACTGCAAGGTTGTTCAAAGACATGGAGCGATCAGGGTGACCTTGCGGGCAAAGTTCGAGTGCTTCTCGGTCAAGGACAATGGCCTCATCGATGTCTGCCATTGCCCCGAGCTGGTTGTAGCGAGTCGAGAGACGATTTGCAAGGTTGTTCAAAGACATGGAGCGATCAGGGTGTCCTTGTGGGCAAAGTTCGAGTGCTTCTCGGCCAAGGACAATGGCTTCATCGAGATCTCCCATTGCTCCGAGCTGGTGGAACCTTGCAATAGGGGATTCTCCCAGTGAACGCAGCTGCTCGACTCTGTAGTAGACATGTCATTTCGCTGCTCTGTACATGGACAGGATGAAACGAGTACATTTTGAACGCCTTCGGGCTGCCGAAATCCGAGTCTGTTTAAACCTGGCGAGGACGGGCTTTGCCCTTGAATGTACCGGGCGAACTATACAGGACCATTTTCAGTGCTGTTCGCTGAAAGAGAAGATAAACATACCTTGATACTCACTAGAACTTGATTCGATGCTGTGGTTGGGGGAAAGCTTGAGGCAGCGTCTAGTAGTCCGGTGACCAGACCCGGCCCGGGTCCCGGGCCCCGGGAGTCACTGCTCATGCAGATGATTATCACAAGACACCGATATCATCACTCAAGATACGTTCAAGTCTTCTACCAGCGTCCGTAGAAAATCCAACTTTTGTTCGCTTGTACAACCACGGACGATCGCTACTCATACACGCGATCGGCTCGCTTGACGCACAGATTCGCCGCACATCGGTCAGCCTACTATATATCGTCACTACAAGGTCGGCATGACACCCCTCGCAAATGCCTACGATGACAGCACGTCGGTGTCGGTCCAGTACACAACGATCTCCGAGTCGCTTAGCGTGCCGTCCCCGTCCCCACGAACTAAAACCAGAAGGCAATTTTTGTATCAATACCTCTCTCGCACGTACGCATCGCGCACGCTATCGATCAGGTTTGTAACGAACATCAGACAACTCGTGTTACTTCGTAACTATCCTAGACCCATTGACGTCATGCTGTCGCTGCTTTGATCGTACTGTAGTACTTCAATCAATCCAGTCGTCGAGTCAGTCAAGCGTTCAAAGTCACAGAGAACATGAGATCAACAATTCTTCGTCATAATGCTCAACTACAACAACAAAAATAAAAATAAAAGTACAACGACGTGACGCTTGCGAGACGCCCAAGACGTCCCCACGCGCACGCGCAAGAAACACACGTATGAGTCGACGTACGTCCAGCTCGAGTATAAACGACTCGGGGCCGAGTAGCATCGACCTGAACACACCTGGGGGCACACACCACACGTCGCACACGACACTCGAGTTTACACATACACGGCCTCCTCGGACGACAAGAATCGCAGCACCGCCTCGGACCGCGGTCTCACCGCCAACTTGAACGGTCTCGGCATCCTGAGCCATCACCACGTCAGCGTCGACACCTTGGGGCCACGACAACACGTACCGAAAAATGGCATTGTCAAACACCACCTCGGGTTCGATCTCTATCCCATACTCGTCCAACGCCTTCCCGATATCCAGCGTGGCAATCATGGACACCATGAGCAGCCACGCCGAGGACTCGACGAGGTGCATTCCAGGACATCGGCTGCCGTGAAGCGTGCGTCAACGTTCATCGGGCGGGTTGTCGAGCACGGGGGACAACGCTTACCGTCTGCCAAAGCCAAATACGTATGACCGTGGATCGCGACGTCGTTCTGTGTCCTCGTCTGGTGCTGGTACGAGGAATCGATCAGGATTGAACGCGTGCGGGTTTGGAAAGAGGGTTTCGTCCCGGAGAATGTTCCTGTCACACGTCCCGATCAACCTGTGCGCTCATACTTTCTGTTCAAACGCACCAGATGTTCGCAAACACCTAGCATGTATTCGGATGAATGACACGCATAAACCAAGAGAGCAAGTTGACGTACGAGTGATCCCTTGGGTATAAAGACGCCGTCGTAAATGTCGTCCTCCGTCAACCTGTGCGGAAGACCTGTAACGAATATGAGCCTCACATCGACACGCCACTCGTCATGCACTGAGACCTACCCAAAGGTACAGGGACAGACCACCTCAGTGACTCTGTAAAGACGGCATTACAATACGGCAACGACGGGCGATCTTCAAACACCGGCAACCGATTCTGCCCAACCACCGCATCGATCTCTGCCTGTGCTCGTTTGAGCACCAAAGGATGCTTCACCATAGCAAGGATGAAATGGGAGATGGTCGTAATAGTCTATCAACGGGGTACGCTCAGACTCGTGGCGGTCGACGGAGTTAACTCACTGTATCAATACTACCTTGCGCGTCGTCAGTAAGAACAAGGGTTGCCAAGGACGTGCGCCGGACCTACCAGCATACATCGAGTTTGCCGTCCATCTCAAATCAAAGTCTTGTTGTGTGTCAAGTCCCTTTTCTTTGCCATCCATTTCGTCCAACACCGTGGAGACAAAAGATGCCTTGGCGGTGCCCTTGCGCTATCCCCGCGTGAGCAGCGTGCAAGACAGGAATTGGGACCTTACCCTTTCGTTCAAGACAAATGCGTATGGCTCATCGACAAACACTTGCATCTTCTTCTTCCAAATGGCCGCATTCCGCTTGAACGCCGCACCAGGAAACCAGTCGGGCAAATGTTTCACTAGACGTGAGATACGTCAGTAGCGCTGTGAACAGTCAGCGAGGACATACAGGCAGGAAAGACGTCGACGGGCCATATGCCACCGCCAGCGGCGATGCGATTAGCCAGTAAATCGACACATTCGTCTGCAAGCTTTAAAAAAGCGTCGTCCGTCGACTTTACGTGGTGTCCGTAGACGACCAATAACGTCAATCCGCCAGCGTACCTATCCACGTGATCATAAAGTCAGACGGACCCGATCACAGAGGAAACAAAACACCAAGGTCGAGGGGAGAACAAGACAGACCGGCGGAGGTGATCCTGGAACTTGAATGGATCTTCGAGAAGTCCTCTGAGAAAGGGCTTCGTTTCGAGTTGGAGTAACGGCTGGTAGCGCTTGATGCTGGACGAGCCGAGCGCCGCTTGCATCAGCCTCCGCTGACGGCGCGACTGATCGCCGTATGGAGTAAAAGCCACCATGTTCTCGCATCCGCACCTGATCGGGCGAGATGAGATTTGTGGACGAGAAAGGGGGGGGACAGACGTACAGCTCCCCTACCATGACGAGATGGGGCTTGTCAGAGTAGATCGCACCACGTTTATCCAACAGTTCGAGGGCCACTTCAGGGGTGTTTAAAAAGACGAGACCCTGACCAACGACATGGAGGTAGGTGATAGGACCTGTTTGTCTATTAAAAAAGGATCAGCGATACGGGGAAGACGACGTACCATATCGCTTGGCCCATCGTGCTGCCAGTAGCCAGGGCTCCTTTGCGCTGGTGAGATTAGCGACGTTTCCCAGAAAGGGGAGTGGCTTCGGGCCAGGGGGGAGCGGCGCTGCTGGCTTCTGTCTAGTGCATTGACAGTAGAGGGCGTAGCAGAGGGTAACGGCGGCGAGGAGAAGCACCGCGGGGAACATGGTCACGACCGCCATCCGAGTAGTACGCCGTGAAGGGGCGGCAAGAAAAAATCTGGGGAGATGGAGCGAAGAAGGAAGATTCAGAGAAAAAAACGGACGGGGCCGGGATATCCCATCTTCGCCATGTCCACCTTGAAGGCGCTTTTCAACCATCTCTCCGTTGGACGCACCAACACGTGACTATTTCCCTTTCCTTTTTCTTTTCAGTGAGCAGAGAGTCATCGCGTTTCTTTCTACCACAGGGGCAACAAGATAAGCGCCTGTCACAGCGTGGTTCACGGATCTGTGTCCATCGCCTGTGACAGTTGTCGATCTTGAGTCGAGCAGATCGTCGTCGCCTTTGCCATCTGACAACAAAGTATCCCCGCAACCTAGAGATAAGGCGTATCCGCCACAGAGTTACGACTATACGTAACAGAGGGCCGAGCATCGCGGAAGAAAAACGTCGTTCAGTATCTTCCGCGGATGAGGTGCTTGATCGGAAGAGCGCTGGCATAGCAACGTTGTAACACCGATGAAGGAATTCGCAGTCTTCAGTCCGATAGATTGGCGTCTGCCAGTGTTGGTCAAAAACATTGAAACATCCACGCGTGATCGCACAGCCACCTGTCACTCCCGCGGACAACCCGCGGACGTATCCAGCTCGTACTCGGATCTAGAACAGAGATTCAACACGCGATACCGTCGCAACTCGTATCTCGAACCATGGCAGAATTCACGACGAGATCCAGAGATAAGTTGCCTCTTCCTAGGTGTTCTAAACTATCACATCGTATTTGCGTAGATCAGATCATCCCCCTGCCAAATGTTATCCAAAAATGACATCGCAAAAATACCCAAAAGAAAATAGCACACCTATCGCCCCTCCACAGGATCCACCTCCAACAAATCCTCTGCAAAATCTTCCATCTTGACAATCCGAAACCGCTCCTTCCACGGCCCATCCGAAAACGTCCTCTTCCACGCACGACTCAACCCTTCTTCCCATGCATACAGCTCAATCTTCCACCCTCGTTGCAACGCCAGCCGTACAGGTCCCAAAAACCCCTCTTCGTTGAATTGACCCACGTTGCCGTCCCCAGTCGCGAGCACGATCGTCGCGTTCGGAGGGGGTGGGTCGGTCGCTGCGATCGCTTGGTGCAGTTTCAGTTGCAGCAGTTCGTCTACGCCCTGTTCTCTATACCGTATCCGCGTCGTCTTGTCAGCGACACTCTTGCTCCCATGTCCAGTCCCGCGATCCGAATCGGTCGATACGTTCCCAGTCGAGTGTCCCCGTGCGTGCGTCTTGGAAGACGGGAGGAGAGACGTCGATGGTGTGTTGACACTACGCGAGGTAGAAGCCTCAGGTTGAACTTGGCGCTTGCCTGGTCCGTCCCCGTGATCAGGTACACGCGCATATACCCGGACATCGTACCCCAGTTGAATCGCAGAATCCATCGGTTGGTATAATGGTGACGACGTCACCAAACATCGTCTTGTAATCGGCCGTCCTCGTTCGAGAAGCAGCGCAAGCGCGGCATGTGAAAGACGTTTCGGACGGCGTGACCCAGAACGCTGTTTCTTGTAATGTGTAAGAAGTCCAATGAGAATGTTCGAGCTGCACGAATCACAGTCAGAAACATGCCATACACGAGAACAAGAATGACGCAACTGGTCTATGAACACGTGTATCAAGGTATCCCTGGCACGCGGCGCTGGCCCTCTAGGATCAGAGAAATCAGATTCGCCCCCGCTAAAGTCTTGCGTGAGCAACGCAGTGATGCGCTCATAGTTCTCGGGGAACCTGAGTCGCAGTTTATGTGCTAGACATCGTAGCTTCAAGATCTGTGGATCAGGGGGTATCGTCTTCACCTTGAGCGTCGGCGTCGACTTGCTATGTTTCAACGACACGTCCCGTTTCACAAGCACCCGATTCGTCCGAGGCGGCGTCGACGGCGTCGACTTGTAATGCTGGTCTCCGTGCTCGAGCGACGAGGACGAATCACCCTCGGTCTCTGCAGCACCCCTAGCTGCATCATCACGATCTGCATCGCCGCTCACATCTTCCACGTTGACCGTCGTCTCAGACACAGTCTCCATCGTGTCCGGTACTATGCGCTTCAATATCTGTATCGTCTTGATCGGTTTCTTCTTCCGCCGCTTCTTCGCCCGCCTCGCCTCGGCCTCCTGACTTCGCCTCGCCCCCCCATCCGACGTCGAGCTGTACTGTTGCGTTCTCCGTCTCTCCCCCAACCGACCCGCTTGCACTCTGTCCCGCTCCGACATCAAAAACTCCATCACGCTGTCGATCGTGCCCAACGTCGGATGTTCAGCATCGTCCACGACCCCATCCGACGCAACCGACCCCACGACCGTCGTACACGCCAATACGTCCCCCTCCCCCTCCGTCTCCGAATCCTCGACCGCGTCCCCATCCGAATCGGAATCCTCGCCGTCCCCGCGATCGCCCGAGCCTAGCGCAGACGCAGAAACCGAACGCACGCAGAGACGTCCAACGAGCCGACGTACGCGCGTATCGTCCTCGTCCGTCGCGCTGTCCGTCGCACGCGACCGATCGTCGACTGCACTGGCACGTCTCGTCTGCACGCTCGCCACCGAGGGCTCGAAATACGACGCGATGATCCCCTGCGTCCACACCGTCGACCCAACGTGGGCGTCCGACTCTGTATGGCGTGTAGACAGGCGGGCTGAGCGAGGCGACGCCGAGTCGTGTTCGTGGTCCATGTCGACGTCGATGTCGTGGTCCCCGTGGACCGCGATCGTCGGAAGGGTCGTGTGAAGGAGACGGGGAGGACCGATCTGGAATTGTTGGAGTTCGCGAAAGACCGTGGTGAACGCGCCGAGATCGGGGGCTTCTGTGGATTGGATAAGGCGGTGATACATGTGTCCCGCGGATATGAATAGGACACAACCGGGATCGGTGGGAATGCGGGGAACGTGGTCGTCAGTGGTGGGTGTACACAAGAGGGGATGCAATGAGCGAGAGGAGGTGTCAGTGTGCGACTCGAACAACAGGGATGGACGAGGAAGGAACTGACCATCAGAGGTGGCCTCGCTGAGACGAGAGTAGGTCGAGAATGGGCTGATGGGGGTAGGCGAGTTGGACGTCGCTTCCGAACTGGAATGAATCATCTTGGAAGATCCGAGTCATCAATAACAAGAACTTGATGTAGGGGCTGTCACGACGTCAGTCTGTACCGCTGGGGCCGCTAGAGCGGGAATAGTATTGCGATCACTCGTGGCGTCTGCGTTTGGTCGTCCGTCGTTGGAGATGGATTCAAGATGTGAAGTCGAGGATGGTCGTGAACGTAGAAGAGATACAAGGGAACTGCGGACTCGGACAGTCCCTGTGTCACTTTGACTCGCTGTGAAGTTGGATGACTAGGATTGAAGTTTGCTGCACGCTTACTAGTACACGTGACCTGCGCATACGCTAGACTGACTCAACATGATTTGAACTACTACTACTAGTAACTACGATCAAAGCATTACATGAAAGTCTCCGGGATAGTTAGGGAATAATACAAGTGTCCGCTGTGCGATAATACAAACCTGATTGATAGCGTGTGTGATGCGTACGTGCGAGAGAGATATTGATACAAATAACTTGGAGTGCCTTCCGGTTTTGAATGGGAACGGGGACGGCACGCTAGTACGGACGGAACCTGTTCCGTCTCAAGTCGCTCGTCCCCGCATGTGTCGTATACGAATAACCTTGGCCACCAGCTTGTGGGTAGTATTGGGCATTCATCATGATGCTCGTGTTTGCAAACGATCCGTCGGTCTGCTGGTAGGCGATTTGGCCGCCAAATGACATTGCGTTGGCAGTGTGGCCGTTATTTCCGTGCAAGCCTTGGTTAGAAGAGTATTGGGCCTCGGATGAGGTGGAAGACATAGACATAGGAGGGAGCATATTCCCAATAGTGTAGCCATAATTTTCGTATTGGGCCTCGGACGAGGTAGAAGACGTAGACGCAGGAGGGAGCATATTCCCAACAGCGTGGCCATGAAATCCTTGATTGGTAGGGTATTGGGCCCCATGCGAGGCAGAAGACGTAGATGCAGGAGGGAACATATTCCCAACAGCGTTGCCATAAAATCCTTGATTGGTAGGGTATTGGGCCCCATGCGAGGCGGAAGACGTAGACGCAGGAGGGAGCATATTCCCAACAGCGTTGCCATAAAATCCGTGGTTGGTAGGGTATTGGACCCCGTGCGAGGCGGAAGACGTAGACGCAGGAGGGACCATATTCCCGACATGGTATTGGTCCCCGTACCGAGGGATGGCTGCAGGGGTGGATATCCCTACATTGTGGACCGGATACGAGGGGAGGGTCATGGATGCGGATGCGAGTGGGTTTCCAGCACTGTACCAAGTCGTGGGCATGGGGACAGATGGGGCAGCGGTGTATTCGTTCATCGATGACCCGTTGGTGGTGGAGAACTGCGGGACGGCCGGGACCATGGCGTAGGGGTATCCCTGTTCAGGAACGGGGTGTTGGGTCATCGGGGTCTGCGATGCAGTCCACGCGACATGTGAGTGCCCGGTCGTGTCAGTCATGCTATGGTGGTATGGCATAGCGGCGACCTCGCTGCCGACTGGTACCTGTTCTTCTGCGAGCAAAAGGGGTGGAAGAGATGGGTTTGATGATGACGACGAGCCGCTAGGCGACTGGGATTGTGGGGCGACCTGCGCGAAGTGAGTGACGACATTGCTGTTGTGGGCAATCTGGCCACCCTGATACAAGTCGGGCGAAAAAGACAGAGAGGAGGGCATGCCCCATGGTGACTGTGTACCTGTCTGAGAAAGATTGTCGATGATGGAATATGGAGATGCGGAAGCGAGGTCACTGGCAGGGGAAAGAGATGCAAGGGCGTGTGTGTCCATTGACGATACAGAGCTGCTGCTCGACAGTTGTCCTTGCTCGTCTGTGAGTGATAGAGACGACGAAGACGAAGTGCCTGATGGCGACTGTGTCGACTGAGAAGTAGAACGGGACGTATTCCTCTGGGGTCGGCGGCGCGGTGGCTTAGGAACACCTTCTGGCTCCTGGTCGTCAGAAGAACTCGCTTTCTTTCTTGGCGGTGGCTTATAGCCATGCTGTTTTTCCATGTGCCGACTGAATGATTTAGGGTGTGCAGTGTTGAAAGGACAATCCTCTTCGGGACATTCATAGATACGGTTGTCGAGACTGGCAAACGCGTCAGCAAGGCACGTACGACTTCTTCCATCCAACACTCACTGAATACTGTTCATGTGTTCTGTGACAGCCGACTGCTGGACTGCACCGAAATTACATCCTTCCACCAGGCATGGAATCTTTCTGTTGGACAGAGTCAGTGTCGCGTCGCAAATCTAAAATACTGTGTGGTTCCACGTACTCGCCAGTGTGTATTTTCTCATGACGGTGAAGGTCAGACTTGCGGCTGATGGTCTTGCCACATGTGGGGCACTGTACGGGATGCTGGATAGGATGAGTGACGCATTCGTGCATTATTCATGAGGGACGTACACGTGAGGCCATGAGATGTAGTCTGATGAATCGAGGAAGGGCGGGGAAAAGAGTGAGAAGGTGAGGGAATAATGATAGAGGGGGAGAGGATGAATGGGGTGAGTGGGAGAACGAGGTCGGGGGGTAAACCAAAGCGTTCCCTCCGCGCGGTCATTTATACCATTCAGCGGTGGTGAGGTCCACACCTGCGACCTTTGAACGACATGATTGCGTCGGAGCAAGTTTTCATAGCCACAGCGAGAATTACCCTGTAGGGTTACTTTTAAGAAAGCAATCATGTCGGGAGGTCCAAGCGTCAGGGGGTGAGGCTCGGTTAGTCGAATTTGGTTGATTGCGTCGGGACATGTTTCCAAACTTACCCAGTTGGGTAGTATTGTGAAGCGGGTGGCTCAGGTTGAAAATCGATCGTGCGTCCTCGTTCCAACTGGAGAGTGTTTTTTATGATTATCAGGATGGACATTTCGATGGATGGGGGGGGAGCCCAAGTTTACATAAGTGTCGGGATCGCCCCGCCCAACTGCCTCATTCGATACAATCGAGTCCGGTTCGGGTGCCTGTAACATTGTCAACCATGGGCCCCTGATTCCATGCGCGAGGTAACGATCAGCGTTCAACGTTTGAACATGTGCGAGGATCAAACCCACGCGACATCTAACACCTTCCGTTGTTCGAATCGATTCGGGCATTCACATGAACAAAATCCAAGTCGATGAGGGAAACGCGTTTGATATTATTCCAGACGAAAGGTAAATACGTGGGATGTCGCAAACTCGAAACTCGATGGGGTCAAGGTTATCGTGGAGTACGACGGAACTGGTCGGTAAATGTCCCTAGCATTTCTGTGGGGGTCATGCTCCATCGTACCACACTACCAGCCAAAAATCCTGTTCGATACAATCAGCACACAGAACTTAATTTCCACCATGACAAGATTCAAAACGCTTGGGATTGTCACGGGGGAGAATACAGCGGGATGCCCTTCAGCAACTCCGATTGTACTGAATTGAGCCTGAGTGCCCTTCGGTGGCGACCCCCGGCGCTCTCAGTCTAGGCGGTTGCCAGATACCGTAGTGCCTCTCTCTCAAAACAAGAAAAAAAAAGAATACAGCGGGACTGCAAAGCCGACTCACCAACCCCGATGCCAGCCATCATCATCTTTCTAAAGACACTTCCTGGGGCTTGTGGACGCGCCATCCGTAACGCGTAGAAACCCGTCAAGGCGAGTGCGCCTGTCCCAATGACCTTACACGAAACGCAGTCCTTGTATTCCCACTGCTGCGACTCTCCCGATGAAATGGTAGACGATCCAGACATTCCGAATGAGATCTGTACGCAAGATGTTTGTGTCAGACTCACAATTCGTCGTGGTAACTTACCAAGTCGTTTTTTAAACACCGCCTCAATTGACCACGAAGTTTTGGCGTCTCCGGGACCACTCGACAATACATCGCTATTACCTCGCGTACCCGTCATACGCATATACGGTGCTACCTCGACCCGGGGGACAAGGCTTGTGTACATGTTCACCAGGTGTATCCGTACTTTTAGTCGACTATCCAGTGGCGATTGACGCCAGCTCGGACTCAAGTACACCGCCAACGTCACGTATGGGTACACGAGCGCGACGTATTGTGGAGGGATACCTGCTGTAGAGATTGCGGAGAGTATCGTCCAGAGCGGTCGGGGAACGCTTGAAGAGGTGCATATGTGGTGGACGACGTGTGTTGAAAGAGGGTGTACTCATTTCCTTGTGCCATTCAGGCCATCGCTGTCATCGACACGACGGCAAAGTGGGGGGCGCACGTCGTGTATGGGGATACGGATTCGGTGTTTATCTACCTCAAGGGCAAGACCAAGGAACAGGCGTTCAGGATTGGCTACGACACTGCGGATGCGATCACGGCCATGATACCAACACCCATCAAGCTCAAATTCGAAAAAGTGAGTACGGTGAATTGTAGACGTTTCGTGGAGACTGATGGCGTGCCAAGGTGTACTTGCCGTGCGTGCTCATGGCGAAGAAGCAATATGTGGGGTTCAAGTACGAGACGCCGGAGGAGACTGAACCTACGTTTGATGCCAAGGGCATCGGAACTGTGCGACGCGATGGTGTACCGGCTCATGCCAAAATGACCGAGGGGTGTTTAATGTACGTTATACTTCAATCGCGCGTCTTTCTCGAGGTTCATGATAAATGTGTACAGGATCCTGTTCCGTACACAAGACTTGAGCGAGGTCAAGAGCTACTGTTACAAAACGTGGTCGAAAATCCTGCGCAACAGGATTTCGTTGCACGATTTCATCTTTGCCAAGGAAGTTAAATTAGATGGGGACGTATGGGTGAGCCATCATCTGCATTGCTATCCCAGACAAGTTTCAATCAATCCATCTCATTAGCGACAGGGTGACTCCGCCACCTGGAGTAGCAGTGGCTGCGCGGAGGATCTTGCAGGACGAAAACGATGAGCCTCGGTATGGAGACCGTGTACCGTACGTCATCGTGCGTGGTGACCCACACATGCGGCTTGTGGAGAGAGCCATCACGCCAGAAGAGGTTTTGGCGAACCGGTACGTCTCGATGCAAAATGTGTGACCGAATCGGATGATCTACAACGTCTGCACCACCAGACAACTGCACATCGACGCATCGTATTATATCACTAGGATGCTGATACCCCCGCTGGGGCGCATCTTCGGCCTCGTAGGTACGGACGTTCGGGTGTGGTACGACGAGATGCCGAAAACGATCACCGTCGACGAACAAGATCCACTTGCGCACTCGCCTATCAAACCTGCGCCCGTCATGCAAACTGATGAGCGCTTTCAGAGTGTGCGCTGTTTGACGTGTAGGTGCACAGCTCGGGATGGTAAGCAAGATCGTTGTGTGCTGGACAACAGGCTGTTCAAGTTATCATAGGCATTGCGTGTCAAGCCAACGATACCGGCGATCTTGGGTCGCCTGCGAACAGGCGAATAGAAGCTGCTCGACGCGCAGCGGATATGCGCGTCTTGTGCATCAAGTGCATCGAACGAGGCGATCGTGTGTCCGTGGTTGTACGAGCGAACAAAGGCGGAACCACTGGTGGATTTTATGGAGGGATTACGGACGCTGGTAGAAGACTTGGACGTATCTTGAGTGATGATATGGGTGTACTTGACCGTGCCCATTCGATTTAGGTCCATTTTGATGTTCATAATGTTCACATCCAGTGACATTTCATGGTAAGAAAATTCGGGTTTCAGTGGTGCATGTGCCCTGATGAAGGTGACCAAATTTACCAGACCGTCTTTAATTATCTCTCGACCTCATCATGTGCGCTGGCCACCAGACAAAACATTGCCTTGCCTCAAGCGCCCGACATCCCAGCCTTTTCCCACCACGGCGTCGAATCAAGTTCTACAAGCCAGTATGAAACCAACAGGTATGTTTCCCTTCCCTTTCAGCGTGAACAGTACTGAGATGATCATGTATAGTTCGCCAGGTACATTCAAGGGAAAAACTCGTCGTCACCAGGTTTAAACAGATTTTGGCGGCCCGCAGGCGTTCAAAATGTACCCGTTTTCATCCTGTCCATGTACAAAGCAGTGAATTGACGTTGTCTACTAGTTGAGCAGCTGCGTTCACTGGGAGAATCCTTTGTTGCAAGGTTCGAGCGAGAAGGCGGGACAAGTCACACCGACAAGACAATCATTATACATCTTCAAACAGCGGAACATCCTTGTCTGCCCGGTGCCCGCAATCGATCGGCCTCTTTGGCAGACTTTCCACTTCCTCTGCGGTGTTGGTACAGCCTACTGAGAGAAACCATGGACCTTCAGGAGGGCATTGTTCTTGCGCGAGAAGGGCTCGAACTTTACCCACCTGAGCACCACAGTCGACAGATCGTTTTAGCAATGACTGCAATTTGGCTCGCCACTCAGCACCGACGAGTCAGTAGAGTGGGATTCGTCATCCTCGAGCAAGAAGCGGTGAAACGTTGCACGCAAACGCACCATGATCGCGGGGTTGCTTTGAACAAAATTGCATTCCGTCTCTGGACACACTACAAGCAGCTCGGGAGAATGGTGGACCTCAATAACGCGATTGGTCTCTGTCGAGAAGGACTCGAGCTTCATCCGCAAGGACACCCTGACCATTCCACGTCTTTGAATAACCTTGGAGCGTGTCTTTCAACTCGCTACCACCAGCTCGGGGCAATGGCAGATCTTGATGAGGCCATTTTCCTTGGTCGAGAAGCACTCGAACTTCGCCCACAAGGACACCCTCATCGCTCCACGTCTTTGAACAACCTTGGAGGGTGTCTGTCGACTCGCTACAAACAGCTCGGGGGAATGGGGGACCTTGACGAGGCCATTGTCCTGGGCCGAGAAGCACTCGAACTTCGCCCACAAGGACACCCTCATCGCTCTACGTCTTTGAACAACCTTGCATTTTATCTCTCGACTGGCTACAGTCGGCTCGGGGTGATGGCAGACCTCGACGAGGCAATTGTCCTTGGCCGAGAAGCACTCGAACTTCGCCCGCAAGGACACCCTCATCGCTCCACGTCTTTGAACAATCTTGCATTTCCTCTCTTGACTCGCTACAACCAGCTCGGGGCGATGGCGGACCTCGATGAGGCCATTGTCTTTGGCCGAGAAGCACTCGAGCTTCGCCCACAAAGACACCCTGATCGCTCCATATCTTTGGACAACCTTGGATTGTATCTCTTGACTCGCTACAACCAGCTCGGGGTAATGGCGGACCTCGGTGAGGCCACTGTCTTTGGCCGAGAAGCACTCGAGCTTCGCCCACAAGGACACCCTGATCGCTCCACGTCTTTGAACAACCTTGCAGTTCGTCTCTCGACTCGCTACAACCAGCTCGGGGAAATGGCAGACCTTGATGAGGCCACTGTCCTTGACCGAGAAGCACTTGAACTTCGCCCGCAAGGTCACCCTGATCGCTCCGTGTCTTTGAACAACCTTGCAGTTGATCTCTCGACTCGCTACAACCAGCTCGGGGAAATGGCAGACCTCGATGAGGCCACTGTCCTTGACCGAGAAGCACTTGAACTTCGCCCGCAAGGTCACCCTGATCGCTCCATGTCTTTGAACAACCTTGCAGTTGATCTCTCGACTCGCTACAACCAGCTCGGGGAAATGGCAGATCTCGATGAGGCCATTGTCCTTGGCCGAGAAGCACTCGAACGGACACCCTGATCGCTCCATGTCTTTGAACAACCTTGCAGCTCTCGACTCGCTACAACCAGCTCGGGGCAATGGCAGACCTCGATGAGGCCATTGTCCTTGACCGAGAAGCACTCGAACTTTGCCCGCAAGGTCACCCTGATCGCTCCATGTCTTTGAACAACCTTGCAGTTCATCTCTCGACTCGCTACAAGCAGCTCGGGGCAATGGCAGACCTCGATGAGGCCATTGTCCTTGGCCGAGAAGCACTCGAACTTTGCCCGCAAGGTCACCCTGATCGCTCCATGTCTTTGAACAAGCTTGCAGTTCGTCTCTCGACTCGCTACAAGCAGCTCGGGGCAATGGCAGACCTCGATGAGGCCATTGTCCTTGGCCGAGAAGCACTCGAACTTTGCCCGCAAGGTCACCCTGATCGCTCCAGGTCTTTGAACAACCTTGGATTGTATCTCTCGACTCGCTACAACCAGCTTGGGGCAATGGCAGACCTCGATGAGGCCATTGTCCTTGATCGAGAAGCACTCGAACTTTGCCCGCAAGGTCACCCTGATCGCTCCATGTCTTTGAATAACCTTGCAGTTCGTCTCTCGACTCGCTACAAGCAGCTCGGGGCAATGGCAGACCTCGATGAGGCCACTGTCCTTGACCGAGAAGCACTTGAACTTCGCCCGCAAGGTCACCCTGATCGCTCCATGTCTTTGAACAACCTTGCAGTTGATCTCTCGACTCGCTACAACCAGCTCGGGGAAATGGCAGACCTCGATGAGGCCATTGTCCTTGATCGAGAAGCACTCGAACTTCGCCCACAAGGACACCCTGCTCGCTCCACGTCTTTGAATAACCTTGCAGTTGATCTCTCGACTCGCTACAACCAGCTCGGGGCGATTGGGTACCTCGATGAGGCTATTCTTCTCGGTCGAGAAGCACTCGAGCTTTTCCCGCAAGGACACCCTGATCGGTCCAAGACTTTGAACAACCTTGCAAGCGACCTCTATACTCGGTACATGCAGCTGAGACAATCAGACGATAAGAATTGCTTATTCAGTTTCTATGCTCGATTGGTTGATGCACACCAATTGGTGTCTTCAACGGATTTGTCTGCCGCTCGTGCATGGATCCGGGTGGCCGAAGAGTTCCAGCATCCCTCAACACTCCTTGCATATGAAACATCACTCCGATTCCTCATTCATCATCTTGCTGCCCTGCCATCCTTACCCCAACATCTTATCATTCTCAAAGAGCGTTCAGCTTCGCTCGCAGTGGACGCATTTTCAGCATGTCTTCGTACAAGTGCTCATATACGTGCTGTTGAGCTTCTCGAACAAGGCCGCAGCATCTTTTGGAACCAACTCAGTCGCCTCCGTTTCCCGCTTGACGATGTCATTGCATGTGGTCCAGCAGGAAGGGTCTTAGCGGATGAGTTCACCCATGTGGCCTCGCTTATTCGCATTGCCCTCAATTCACCTGGTG
Source organism: Boletus reticulatus (assembly GCA_038093535.1). NCBI lineage: Eukaryota > Fungi > Basidiomycota > Agaricomycetes > Boletales > Boletaceae > Boletus > Boletus reticulatus. The sequence continues at coordinate 26,623 of JBBPSJ010000058.1, forward strand.
CAGATCAGCATGGACGGCTGTGCCATCTCAACCTTGAGATGCAGAGAGTCATCACCAATATTCGCGAGCTACCTGGCCTCTCCCGTTTCTTTCTTCCCTCACACTTCCCAGAGCTACAACGCGCGGCCAGTGGGGGACCTGTTATCATCGTGAATGCGAGCCAGTATAGCTGTGATGTGCTCGTCGTCTTACTCGATCGAGATCCCGTCCACATTCCATTACGGATCACACAAGAGAGTGTTTGCGGCCTCTCAGAGGGACTCCATGCTTCGAGTGAGCGTGCAAAGAAGGTGGACGTGACAAGGGAGCTTGGGTCCCTCTTACGCAATCTCTGGGATCAGGTTGTTTCCCCTATCGTGGATTTTCTGTTCACAATACTTCCACTTCAGTCACGTATCTGGTGGTGCCCGACCGCTGAGTTCTCTGTCCTGCCCTTGCATGCCGCTGGTCCGTATAGAAAGGGTGAACGGAATCTCAGTGATCTCTATATTTCGTCGTACACCCCCACCTTGAGCGCTCTCATTCGTGCTAGACGGCCCGCTCCATCGAATACTTTTGGTGGCGGGGGGCGCTTCGTTGCCATTGGTCAAGCTCACGCTATCGGCCAGATTGAACTGCCCTCCGTGGGCGCCGAACTGGCCAATATAGGCCAGCGCATCGGTGGTCTCGCGAGTTTCACACGAATCGAGGGTCCCGAATGCTACATCTCACGTGTCGCCGAGGAGCTTGGCAAGACTGAATGGGTGCACCTTGCATGCCATGGCCTTGCCAACCGAACACGACCATTTGAATCAGCGTTTGCTCTCCACGATGGCCACTTCACGATCGAGCGGATCATGCGGTGTGAACCAGAGAATCCCCAATTTGCGTATCTCTCTGCATGCCATACGACTGTCGGAGACGAGGAGAGTCCTGACGAGGTGATTCATCTCGCGTCGGCGATGCAGTTCGCCGGGTTCCGTTCTGTGATTGGCACGATGTGGGCGGTAGACGATGCAGAGACGAACAAGATCACGTCGACATTCTACAAGCATATGGTAGACGAGTCTGGTTGTCTGGACCATACTCGTGCCGCGTTCGCGCTGAACAAGACGATGAGATCGGTCAGAGATGTACCACTCGATCAACGGATTCTGTATATCCATCTAGGTGCCTAGTTGTATTGTATCCCTGTTCATCCTAGCTACTCGCTGTGTTCAATTGCTGTCAGATGTTATCCATGTTTTTAGTGCAATACAGGAATACGATCCTGTACGAGCGTACACCCCATAGCCCAATTGATAAAACATACCCTAAGCATTGGGCAATTCTGATGCTTCTTATCAGCGCCTGTTGTCCGGCATTCCATGGCTATGGAAGCCCGGACAATCACGCTCACTCGGACCAATGAATTTCGAACTCCGTACGTTCGGCAGAGTGGCGCAAGGTAATTAAACTATCTATGTATGACGGACCCTCGGCCACCATGTCGGCCGAGCAAAGTATATAGCGTCGACTGTCGACGCGTCGACCATCATCATACCGCCCATAATACAAATGTCGTGTGTCAAATGTACATCGCAACACTAAGAGCAAGAAACACATCCGATGCAACAAGAAACTTGTCTGACAAACATGCAGACAACTTAGTCTGATTCCGAGTCGTCTGATCCCTCAATCAACACCGGGGCGGCTGCAGCTTTTCCTTTCCCCTTCACCTGGAAAGCCGCCAACTTGAACCCGGGCCACTTGCAGAAGTGGTTGCAGACGTGGTTCTCCTTGAACTGCTCCACCGCATTCCCTAAATTTCCGTCACAAAATACATTGCTTCCAATCGAGCTATAACACCACAATTAGTGGTCTGCAAGGTAGTCCACGAAGTAGAGCAACACTTACTGATGTGTGAGAATTTGAGGGTCTGTCAGTAGCGAGGGAGTTCCTTAATCACGGGATAAGTGGTATACAGCGAACTTAATCAACCGGGAGCAAGTTACCTTGGTAATCAGAGATGTAGGCAAGACCACCTGTTTCGACGTATTGAACATGTTGGGTGAACGCAAGAAATTGCGCGACATCGTAGCCAAACTCTTCCGGCCTGACGAGGGGTACACAGCTGCCATTATGAATAAACTTGGTGAACAGCTCCATGCTGTCCTCGATCTCCTCCTCGCACAAATATGTGCAGTCAACTGAAGGCGCCTTGGACCCTCTGGAGGGCCCAATAGAATACCGGAATGCAAGACCAGCATCGACGAAGCGCACAGAGGGGATTTGAAACGGAGGTTGCTCGGTCGCCTTTGCCAGTGCATTTGCGATAAAGTCAGTCACGATCTGAAAGAGCGATTTTGCCCAATAGAGGACATTAGCCTCGCGAAACAACTTCTCTGACTCCTCTTTGAGTCCATATCGCTTGAATGGCGGTGCCGGGTTACATTTGCCTTGACGGATGTAAGGACGTTTGACAACGATGGTGTCACACACCCTTGACCCAATACCAGTCTCCCTGGTCTTCGAAAGGAGCAGCGTTGCCGTGTAAGCTGATTTAAACCCTCCGGCGCCAAGGTACTTGTCACCCGTGCTCAAACGGAGCTGACCGGGATGCATCGTAGTGGTCTTGGGATCGACAATGAATGCGTTGTGAGCAGGACTCTTCAGAATCAATGAGATGGGGACAGTAGGAATGGGGTAGAAGTCGGCAAAATAGACCGAGCTTGTAAGGACTGACAATGTGCTCAGTCGACAAGTTGCGAAGTCGATAAGCACCACATACCCTTGGATGTATCCAAATCCGCTGTCCCTCCGGCGATCAATGCTTCGCGGAGGGTATCAGCATCAATACATTCGTCTGCGACTTCTGTAAACTTCTTTTTCGTAGGCGGGGACTTGGTTGTGATACTTGAGTGACTCCCCGTATGCTTATGAGTACGCTTGATTGCCATGCCAACAGCTGGTGCTGGTTCCTGTGATCGAGTTAACAATGTCGATCAGTCATGGAAGAGGCATCGAGATGCCGCACCATAGCATCTAAAGTCGGTGGCCCAATTGCAATGCCAACAGCTGGCGCCTGTTCCTGTGATTGTGTTAGCAACATTGATCGCTCACGGAAGATGTGGACGCGAGAGGTTCACATACATCTAGGTCACGATCCCCAGGCTTCGGTTTCTCAGCGGCGGCTAAGTGGGTGACGCGATCACGAGGGACAGTAGTAGCATTGAGAGTGGGTAGGAACAAGTCGTCCGACTTCACCAAATTGCACGCTGTCGAACCCTACCATCATGATTGCGGTGCATCCTGACATGAGTGAGGCAATCCGAATGGCAATCCGAACCGCTGGGTGGCCAAGCCAGATCTGATCGAATGCATCACCACTGTGATGCATGGAGGACGTATCATAGTTCAGAACATACCTGTTAAAGGTGGTTAAGGAGGGCCGGGAGTGCCGGGAGCGAAGCGTTGCACAGAACCTGTAGCTCTTGTGACACACGGAAGAGACAGATCGTAGTTCAGAACATACCTGATAAATCCGAAGTGATTGTGGGTGGTTAAGGAGGACCGGGAGTGAAGCGGCGACAAGGAGATGCTAAGGAATTAGTGTGAATCTGGGTGGTCGACGAGGGACAAGAAGTTCATGAGGACTCACAGTCAAAGTTCGAATGTGGCAGCAGTGTGGCAGCGGCGGCGAACGGTGAAACAGCTCGGGTAAGGGAGGCTGTCCACCCCGAGGCTGAGTCACGCATGGAAGAGACATAATCCACTTAGAACATACCTGTAAAATCCAAAGAACAAAGAGATGCTAAGGAATCAGTGTGAATCCGGGTGGTCGACGAGGATTGAGACAAGAAGTCATGGGACTCACAGAGAATCTGTCACAAACAGATGGTGGCAGCAGCGGCGGCGAACGGGACTATTTCGGCTCTGCTAAGGCTGTCTCTGAGACTGTTATCTTGTCTGCCCCGCCAACCCCAAGGTCGTCTGCCACTCAGGCTGTCAGCTATCTTGTCCAATCCGCCAACCTTGAAGTCGTCTGCCACTCACCACACTCGTAGGCTGGTGACGATGCCAAACCAGCACAAGCCTAACCGTAAGTCAAATCCTTCCACTTGACATGACGGTTGGAAACTTTGGAAACTTACCAAACCCGTAGCACCCATTGCGCTAGTGGAGCCTCACATACGAGAGATGTGGGTGACACGTATGACAGACCGTCAGATGTTGGATGGGCTCCTGAAAGTAATCGACACTGATCAGTATGGCCTTGGGTATGTACCACTCACCAACGTTCTGTGGATAAGCTGACTATTGACATCCGCTGGCTGCTGGCCTCCGGTCATGGTCTGCAGGCTCACCCGATTCATCCAAATGCGCACGCGCCTTGGACTCACTCGCGCACGGCAGCAAGGTCATACTGTTGCCTCAATTCAGGCAATTATGGCTGAGCTTCGAGAGACATACCCAAATGCTGGGTCACGAGAGATGGTCAATATACTCTTCCATGAACGAGGCCTCAGCGTCCCCAGGTATGCATCACTTTCTTAACGGTTTGACAGATATTGATACTCTTTTATACTAGGCGTGTTGTACAGGAGTATTTTGTCACTCACGAGCCTCATCTAATCAAACAGCGTCGAGCTAACCGCCTTCAACGCCGTCGCTTTTGGGCAGCGGGTGTCAATGATATCTGGGCAGTAGACCAGCATGACAAGTGGCTTCGGTTCGGCCTTGCTCTGCACATCGGGATTGAGCCGTTCTCAGGAAGGATTCTCTGGTTGAAAGTATGGCATTCTAACCGTAATCCACAGCTCATTCTGTCGTACTACCTCGAAGTGGTTGAAACACTTGGCTGTATGTGACCCTGATATGCTAACAATCAGTATACTGAACTCATACATGTCTCAGTTATTCCCATGGTGACGCAGAGCGACCCCGGAACTGAGAATTTCGGTATAGCAAACGCGCAGACCATGCTTCGGCAGTTGTATGACCCTGCGCTCCGTGGCCATGTCCAACACCGTTGGATGCGGCTCAAGAAGAACATCATGCCAGAGATTGCCTGGTCGCAGCTGCGTCGCCGCTTCGCCCCCGGATTCGAGAAGCTTTTTGATGCCGGCATTCAGTCAGGATGGTATGACCCCGACAACACATTGCAGTTGTAAGTCACTCGCTAGTTTTCGCGCCAGTACATTAATACTCTCTACATAGGATGGTTTTCCGCTGGGTTTTCATTCCTTGGCTCCAGACAGAGCTGAACAACTACATGCAACGAGTGAACCTTACTCGGAAACGCCGTGACAAGAATAAGGTGAGTCTCTGATCGCCGTTGGGCTGGCAATGGGTATTACTACCCCACTAACTTGTTGTAAGATTCTTCCTCACGGTGCCCCGCAGCTTATTCATCAGTCTCCGGAAGACTACGGCGCACTTGATTTTAAGGTACTAGTACTATCTACATATGCTTTCAATGATTGACCAGCTGGCATTGCAGGTAGCGGTTGAACAGACCGCCGTCGACACTGCACGCAGTGTCTACATCAATGCTGACCATCCTGTATTCGACCTGGTTCCACCCTCCCTTGGCGCATTCATCGAGAACTGCTATAACAAGCTTGGTCGCCCAGCCGTTGATCGGTCATCAGTTTGGACCGTTTACCTCACACTTCTTCGTACCTTGCAAGACCATGACCATGATGTTATCCAAGGAGTGCTGACAGCCATTGATGGCTGGACTCGACGACCTTCCCGCAAATGCTGACGGATACATGGGTGGTGTTGGAGGGGGAACAGGACTTCGTGAGTGTGCGGTGCTCATCAGTTCGAAAATTGCACTCACTTCCAAAAGAACCAGAACATATTCGTCATCTAGACGATCTTGAGAACGATGATGACCCACTTCCTGCTGGATTTGATGAGAGTATGGTTGACATAGCGCCTCTTATCATTGATGCATTTTCTGATGACGAGTTAAACCCTAATGACATTGATATTGATGATGTCTGAACTTTGCTTGTAGCCACTACATACATTTGACACACGACATTTGTATTATGGGCGGTATGATGATGGTCGACATGTCGACAGTCGACGCTATATACTTTGCTCGGCCGACATGGTGGCCGAGGGTCCGTCATACATAGATAGTTTAATTACCTTGCGCCACTCTGCCGAACGTACGGAGTTTGAAATTCATTGGTCCGAGTGAGCGTGATTGTCCGGGCTTCCATACATGGCTGATGTTGTTACTTCCCTCAACGTTTGTGTTACGACCAACACTGGATGACTTTGTTGAAACCGCACCACCGTGTTTACAAAGATGAGTTATCGAGAGGCGCTGCGGAACGGAATCGTCGTTGATAACAAGTTGACTTGAAACTATCATGTCGATCCATCCTCGAGCCCAACGATCTGCCTCAACAATTCCACCTGTCCAAACGGCCGTTCCCTCCCCAGCACCACACTTTCCGCGACATACTTGCCTCGCGCACTCTCTGTGCGTATCTCGTCGCACAGTGCATTGTATGCCCGGACGAGTCACCTCAACGCATCCCGATGTACCTGCCCGGCGAGCAAGGCGGAAGAGAGCGGGAAGAGGCGTGGCGACAAGATCACGTCCGGCGTGGAGAGCCAGAGCGAGAATTTGGAGAGGAATTTGGCGAGCGCGTCGGGTTCCGTCGTTGGGAGGCGCGAGAGCGGGGTCTGTCATCATTCCCCCATCGGATTCGGGTGAGGAAACATGAGCAATCGTTCGAGGGGCGAGACATACCGCAGGATCTCTCGTCGTCAACGTGTGTGTCGCATCGCCGAGAGAAGCATCTTTGAGGATACTTTCATACTGTACTTTGTATTAGGAGTCCGAATGTGTCCGAGTAAAATGGCACGTACATGCTCGTCTTCAAGCAGTCGCACCCTCTCCTCAATAATCTCCCTCATCTCTTTTCGCTTGTCTCCCGTAAACGAAAATGGCTCTAGCACGTTCTTGTCAACGTGTGAGTGAGCGCGTCACTGGGACCAACGGATACACGCACCTCCAGATAGCCTAGGCAATTCAATACAAAAACCGCACGGTCCCATCTCGGACGCAACCTCGCATTTCTTCGGCGGCGGCAGCACACATGGTGACAGCAGGATCAACCATGACATCCAGGATGGAGCGGAATCCCACGCTTGCCTCGGAGGGATCCTCTGATCCCTCGCTGAGGAGAGAAGAATCCGCAGGAGTTGAGCGTGGTCGATGATGGAATGCGGAGGAGAGACAGACGGGTCGTCCAAGTCCTGCGGGGTGCGGGCGTGAGCCAAGGCGCAGAATTGGGGACAGTACTTACTGTCACTTTTCGTTTGTTGTATTTCTCACATCCGTTCTGTGGCACTGTAGATAAGCTATACGATATGCTCAATGGAAAAGCAGATTCTCGTACGATAGCATGATGAGAACGAAGTAGCGCGAGACCTAACCCTGAGCAGAACCACGACCACCGCCGTGTCCCCTTTCTCTCTCCACCACGAACGTCGCATCCCGCATCGTTACCAGCATTCTATTATCCTCCGAAGACATTTGAGTGGACGCTCCCGTAGCCTTCTTTAAAGAGACATACGGACGAGCCCACGATGTCCCGGTGTTATTAGATGCCGCGGGTGCAGTCGTCGTTGCCGGTGTCGACGTTGTGGCTGGTGCCGTCACTGGAGGCGCAGGGGTGGTAGTAACCAGCTTTGGTTTCGGAGTCGCTGTAGGGGCGTTAGCGGCAGTCATCCATGCATATTTACCCCCAATTCCGGCAGCTTGACTAGCAACTGCATTCGACATTTTCTTACGCACGTCTTCAGACATGTTTCTTGCTGTGACACCAGGACCTTCCTTTTTCTTCTTCTTCTTAGGGGAACCGCCATCTTCTTCATCTATGGCCATTGCGCCTCCAGCTCCGGAAGCTTGTGCAGCCAAGCTAGCTGCGTGGGCAGCCGCGAGGTCGGCCCGCTCTTTGCGTTCCCTCCGAACCTTCATTTCCTCCTCCCGTTCGGTCTTCTCTAGAGCGGCAAGCTGTTTCCCCAGGTCACTACGAATGAGGACACTCCACATGGGAGTACTGTCCTCGTACACGGATGGTGTTTTGTCGTATTGCGCATCAGTACGATGACGAGCGGCTGCAATCATTGCTACGACGAGATCCTGTAGTCGAGCACGGAGGGCGAGGGCGAGATAATTCACAGAATCTTCTGGAACCTTGGTGATCTTATGTTGCATTCCAATGGCACGTATCGTTGGCCCGAAAAACCGAGTGTCGAAGGACGGCGTTGTGGGCTGTTTCTTCGAGCGATCCTCGAAAGGGCGGTATGTTTGGTGTGAGTCATACGACCGCTGTAAACTCTCCTCCTCGGCCTAGACATGTTTTAATAAAGAGGCTGGACAAAACTGAAGGGTAACACGATACCCTCAGATCTACGCCAGCACTACCAAGGGCATCGTTCAGTGTAGCCACATCAGCAGTGTCCACGCCGCCGGCAGAGGTCGCAGTAGTCGCGGTCGTGGTAGCCGTAGCAGTTACTGGTCTCTGCTGCACGTGCGCTGTGCTCATCGCGGCATATTGATAGTGGGTGTAGGCCGCTTGGGGATAATGTTGAGAGTATTGGTAATGTGAATAAGGTGTTGTACTGGTTGGTGTTCAATACACTCGTCAAGAAAGACATAATCGACTGACGTAGCTACTTGAGATTGCTGTTGAAGCGCAGGGTCGATGTGAATGTCTGACCGATCAAAATATATTGGGGAGCGGCGGCGCACGTCTTGTACCCCATTGTAGTGTACTGGGTGGAAGGTTGAGTCTGCGCCGGGACGGATGTTTGCGGAGTCTCAGACTCGGTCTTCATGGTGGTGACGATGCGGGATACGATATGGTGGTGGGTTGTTTGGTCGTGTTTAGTAAATCTCGACGCGTCCGTACATCACTTATGCTGCTCGCACATCCGTAGTACGTTCTTCTGTCATCCATACAGTCACGACGTGTCGATTGACCTGCCTTATTGACAAACAACGCCCAAAGTTGTACCGGAACGCGTGGACAACATGTCTGGAGAATCTTCACAACGCTCGTCACTGATTGACATGTAAGCAAATATGTCCTGTCTGCTGTTTTCACCTCAACATCACCTGCAGCACACATCAGCAACTGCACTCATTTCTCACTGGTCGCCGTGACGGAGGGTCGGTAGAACAGATGTCCCAAAAAATAGCACCCCGCGCCTCGCAAATTCTTCATATCTCGAAGCCATACGGTCGGCCAACGCCCGCGTCGCGCAGGGCAGTGGAGAGTGGCACAGTCACGCTGCTGGACGGATGCGTCACGCAGGTAGACGACGTCTCAAAGGAATTTGCCATTGCGCTGAGCTCGCATTTCGAGATTGACGAAATTCAGGCGTTCGTGCTACTACGATCGTTTCTCTACAACGAGGGACTGTCAATAAGCTCTGGGTCGAGTTCGGACAAGAGTCTTGTTGAGGAGCTCATTGCTGCCATCACACCATTTTACTACTCTGAGCGCCTCTTCCTCGCCGCTCTTCGCCACCGCAGTCGCTTGGAAGGCTGGCTCTGCCGTAACGGATCCCAACGCTATCGCATTTCGTCCTGTATTTGAAGGGTGAGTTGTCACTTTTGAAGTGGTTTTGATGTCTTATCTCGCTCTAGGCTTCCTGATGGCTGTCGTGGAGCTAGTCCCAGTGGAACTCATTCCAGACTTCGACTCGCTTGTTGAAGTGTGGATTGCCTTGTTTGGGAGGAGCGAAAGTCGATCTGTGGTTGGTATATGTCGTCAGCGCCAAGGTGTCACACGGCGAGCTATAATATATGTCGCTCGGTCACGCTTCCCCATCCACTTCAGACCCCTCGTTAGGCTTCTGCGCGCAATGACTGCGTCTGGATTCCTTGACACCGACCCACTCTCCGTGACATCGTCTGCGGAATACTAATACTCTCGCTCCGTGGACGAGGAAGCAGATGCAGAACAGGGATTGTGCGCTCAGCATGTCTTCTATTACATGAACAAGCTCCCGACCTTTTCGCTCGTCCCTCTTTCGTCGTGCACGGACCCCAATGCAGTGTATGAGAGGGTTCAATATGGGCGTGCTGCTTCAGCGCCTGGATTAACGTATACCAACATCCGAGCGATCCGACTACCAGGCGGTTCCATAATACCACCGCGCTCCGTCGGACGGCTTCTTAGTGGTGACAGTGGAGAGGTCGTTGCAATATGTTGGCAACACGAGTATGGTGGCTGGAAGGTTATCCTAGATGTGCTCGCGGAATACGTCACTCGCCGGAGTTCGCACGCGGGTACAACGGACTTGTGTCAGGACGTGACGTTCGGCAGAACGGGTCCTGGTTCGTCACCTTTGACGCTCAGACTAGGATGTTGGAATGGAGATTGGTGACAAAGGCGATGATAGATGTTGAATGGAGTTATGGTTCCAGTGGGAGGGGTAGCGATGTCGATTATGGCATACGGAATTGTTTGTCCTTGGGATCGGTAATCTGTGAAACCGTAGGCAGCTGTAAGTGGTAGTTGCCTTCGTGTGACCGATTTCGTTGTGTTTCCGTTCGACTGGGATAATAGGGACGATTGACTGTGGTGTGTTTCTTTGTCGTCCACCAAGTCTGTTTCGATATTTGACGTCACCATGACCTTCATTCCCAATCCGATTACTACTGTCTCAGCAAGGCCTCCTTGTTCACCCTTCTTCGCGCCTCGCTTTGAAATATCGGACACGATAGCGAATCGCTCAGGTAGTGTGACACGGAGGTTACCGCTTGTTAACATTTGTTGGCCGTTTTCCCGACAGTGTCGGCGCACTGCATGACGGGGTGTGACTAGTACGGCTTCGTTCCATGGAGGAGTCGAGAAATTGACCGGTTCGCATCGTGAATCTGTGAGTGTGAGTGTCCGTATGATGTCAATATGTCGGGATCTGCAGCTGCCATCAGATTAGGTCTCTTCGAACTCGCCACTGGTTGTACTTTTACTTGATGCCTTTTCGATTACTATGAGATGTATACTTTTCGATGTTAGTCACATACGTGTGTTTTGTAAACAAGGTTTCTGCCGATGCTGCATCGGCCTTGCATCTAGTTATCCATTGTTTTAGTGTAATACAAGACTATGACCTTCAAGTACCATAACTCGATGATCATCGCGCGTGCCTCCGTCGGTTTTGATAAGTCATTACCTGATGGCAGCGACGAATTTGCATAGGGGAGCGCTAGAAAACCGAGAATTCGTTCAATCAGGTTGCACGACGGTAGCGTCTATGTCGTGCCATGCAAATTGCGATCCCGGTCGAGAGCATGTCCTTTGAGAACGCAAGTCACAAACGTTCCGTGATCGAAGGAATATCTTGAAAGGTGATCCACACACGCGGCTGGTGGAGGGAGCCATCACTCTAGAACTTTTTTTTGGCGAACCGGTACAGTGACGTCTCGATGCAAACTCACCAAGGATGACTGAAACCGGTGATCTACAACATGAACCACTAGACGATTGCGCTTCGACGCGTCATATTATATTACTAGGGTCCTGATACCCCCGCTAAAGCGTATCTTCAACCTCGTGTGTGCGGACGACCGGGCGTGGTACGAGTTGCCGAGAACGAGCACCGTCGACGAACAAGAAAACCGATTCCAGATTGACGAGCACTTTCAGAGTGTTTTACTCTCTTGCTTCGCCTGCGAAAAGGCGAACAGAGGCTGCTCGACGCGCAGCATACATGCGCATATTGTGCATCAGCGGAACAAAAGCTTGATTTTCCAGAGGGACTACGGATGCTGATAGAAGACTTGGACGTATCTTAAGTGATGTACTATGTAGGTAGAACTTGGGAATGATTGTATCAGTCACGGTCACGGACGATGGACTCACTCTTACACCGCAGACCGAGTCGACCGAGTCCGGTACTATACACTTCAATATCTGAATCGTCTTGATCGGTTTCTTCTTCCGCCAATGGACTGATGGGGGTGGGCGGGTTGGACGTCGCTTCCGAACTGGAATGAATCATCTTGGAAGATCATCAATAACAAGAACTTGATGTGGGGGCTGTCACGACGTCAGTCTGTACCGCTGGGGCCACTAGAGCGGGAATAGTATCGTGATAACTCGTGGCGTTTGCGTTTGGTCGTCCGTAGTTTGGGATGGATTCAAGATGTGAACTCGAGGATGGTCGTGAATGTAGAAGAGGTACAAGAGAACTGCGGACTGTCCCTGTGTCACTTTGACTCCCTGTGAAGTTGGATGACTAGTCGGATTGAAGTTGCTGCACGCTTACTAGTACACGTGACCTGCACATATCAGCTACAAATTCGATTGATTGAACTACTACTAGTAACTACGATCAAAGCATTACATGAAAGTCTCCGGGATAATACAAGTGTCCGATGTACGATACAAACCTGATTGATAGTGTGCGTGATGCGTAGTGACGTGCGAGAGAGATATTGATACAAATAACTTGAAGTGCCTTCCGGAAGTTTGGGTTCAATACCGGACGGGGACGGCACGCTAGTACGGACGGAACCTGTTCCGTCTCAAGTCGCTCGTCCCCGCATGTGTGGTATACGAGTAGCCTTGGCCACCAGCTTGTGGGTAGCATTGGGCATTCATCATCATGTTCGTGTTTGCAAACGATCCGTCGGTCTGCTGGTAGTCGATGTGGCCGCCAAACGATAGGTTGGCAGTGTGGCCATCATTTCCGAGCAAGCCTTGGTTAGTAGGGTATTGGGCCCCGGACGAGGTGGAAGACGTAGACATAGGAGGGAGCATAGTGTAGCCATAATTTTCGTATTGGGCCTCGTACGAGGTTGAAGACGTAGACGCACTAGCAGGAGGGACCATATTCCCAACAGCGTGGCCATAAAATCCGTGATTGGTAGGGTATTGGGCCCCATGCGAGGCGGAAGACGTAGACGCAGGAGGGACCATATTCCCAACAGCGTTGCCATAAAACCCGTGATTGGTAGGGTATTGGACCCCGTGCGAGGCGGAAGACGTAGACGCAGGAGGGACCATATTCCCAACATGGTATTGGTCCCCGTACCGAGGGATGGCTGCAGGGGTGGATATCCCTACATTGTGGACCGGATACGAGGGGAGGGTCATGGATGCGGATGCGAGTGGGTTTCCAGCACTGTACCAAGTCGTGGGCATGGGGACAGATGGGGCAGCGGTGTATTCGTTCATCGATGACCCGTTGGTGGTGGAGAACTGCGGGACGGCCGGGACCATGGCGTAGGGGTATCCCTGTTCGGGAACGGGGTGTTGGGTCATCGGGGTCTGCGATGCAGTCCACGCGACATGTGAGTGCCCGGTCGTGTCAGTCATGCTATGGTGGTATGGCATAGCGGCGACCTCGCTGCCGACTGGTACCTGTTCTTCTGCGAGCAAAATGGGTGGAAGAGATGGGTTTGATGATGACGACGAGCCGCTAGGCGACTGGGATTGTGGGGCGACCTGCGCGAAGTGAGTGACGACATTGCTGTTGTGGGCAATCTGGCCACCCTGATACAAGTCGGGCGAAAAAGACAGAGAGGAGGGCATGCCCCATGGTGACTGTGTACCTGTCTGAGAAAAATTGTCGATGATGGAATATGGAGATGTGGAAGCGAGGTCACTGGCAGGGGAAAGAGATGCAAGGGCGTGTGTGTCCATTGACGATGCAGAGCTGCTGCTCGACAGTTGTCCTTGCTCGTCTGTGAGTGATAGAGACGACGAAGACGAAGTGCCTGATGGCGACTGTGTCGACTGAGAAGTAGAACGGGACGTATTCCTCTGGGGTCGGCGGCGCGGTGGCTTAGGAACGCCTTCTGGCTCCTGGTCGTCAGAAGAACTCGCTTTCTTTCTTGGCGGTGGCTTATAGCCATGCTGTTTTTCCATGTGCCGACTGAATGATTTAGGGTGTGCAGTGTTGAAAGGACAATCCTCTTCGGGACATTCATAGATACGGTTGTCGAGACTGGCAAACGCGTCAGCAAGGCACGTACGACTTCTTCCATCCAACACTCACTGAATACTGTTCATGTGTTCTGTGACAGCCGACTGCTGGACTGCACCGAAATTACATCCTTCCACCAGGCATGGAATCTTTCTGTTGGACAGAGTCAGTGTCGCGTCGCAAATCTAAAATACTGTGTGGTTCCACGTACTCGCCAGTGTGTATTTTCTCATGACGGTGAAGGTCAGACTTGCGGCTGATGGTCTTGCCACATGTGGGGCACTGTACGGGATGCTGGATAGGATGAGTGACGCATTCGTGCATTATTCATGAGGGACGTACACGTGAGGCCATGTAGTCTGATGAATCGAGGAAGGGTAGGGAAAAGAGTGAGGTGGTGGTGGAATAATGATAGAAGGGGAGAGGATGAATGGGGTGAGTGGGAGAACGAGGTCGGGGGGTAAACCAAAGCGTTCCCTCCGCGCGGTCATTTATACCATTCAGCGGTGGTGAGGTCCACACCTGCGACCTTTGAACGACATGATTGCGTCGGCGCAAGTTTTCATAGCCACAGCGAGAATTACCCTGTAAGGTTACTTTTCAGAAAGCAATCATGTCGGGAGGTCCAAGCGTCAGGGGGTGAGGCTCGGTTAGTCGAATTTGGTTGATTGCGTCGGGACATGTTTCCAAACTTACCCAGTTGGGTAGTATTGTGAAGCGGGTGGCTCAGCTTGAAAAATCGACCGTGCGTCCTCGTTCCAACTGGAGAGTGTTTTTTTATGATTATCAGGGGGAGCCCAAGTTTACATAAGTGTCGGGATCGCCCCGCCCAACTGCCTCATTCGATACAATTGAGTCCGGTTCGGGTGCCTGTAACATTGTCAACCAGAAAGGGTGGGCCCCTGATTCCATGCGCGAAACGATCAGCATTCAACGTTTGAATATGTGCGAGGATCAAACCCACGCGACACCACCGGAACCTAAAGGGTGACACTAACACCTTCCGTTGTTCGAATCGATTCGGGCATTCACATGAACAAAATCCAAGTCGATGAGGGAAACGCGCTTGATATTATTCCAGACGAAAGGTAAATACGTGGGATGTCGCAAACTCGAAACTCGATGGGGTCAAGGTTATCGTGGAGTACGACGGAACTGGTCGGTAAACGTCCCTAGCATTTCTGTGGGGGTCATGCACCATCGTATCACACTACCAGCCAAAAATCCTGTTCGATACAATCAGCACACAGAACTTAATTGCCAGCATGACAAGATTCAAAACGCTTGGGATTGCCACGGGGGAGAATACCCCGGTTGTACTGAATTGAGCCTGAGTGCCCTTCGGCGGCAGCGATCCCCGCCACTCTCATGTCGTGTATCTGGGACCAGTCTAGGCGGTTGCCAGATACCGTAGTGCCTCTCTCAACCAAAAAAAAAATACAGCAGAACTGCAAAGCCGACTCACCAACCCCAATGCCAGCCATCATCGTCTTTCCAAAGACACTTCCTGGGGCTTGTGGACGCGCCATCCGTAACGCATACAAACCCGTCAAGGCGAGAGCGCCTGTCCCAACGACTTTACACGAAATGCAGTCCTTGTACTCCCACTGCTGCGACTCTTCCGATGAAAGGGTAGACGATCCAGACATTCCGAATGAGATCTGTACGCAAGATGTTTGTGTCAGACTCGCAATTCGTCGTGGTAACACTCACCAAGTCTTTTTTTTTTGAACACCGCCACTGCCTTTCCCGGGCCCAACCACAGCATCGAATCAAGTTCTACGAGCCAGTATGAAGCCAACAGGTATGTTTCTCTTCTCTTTCAGCGTGAACAGTACTGAGCTATGTTCATGTATAGTTCGCCGAGTACATTCAAGGGCAAAACCCGTCCTCGCCAGGTTTAAACAGATTTCAGCTGCCCGCAGGCTCTTAAAATGTACCCGTCTCAACCTATCTGTGTAAAGAGCAGTGAAATGACGCAGTGTCTACTACATAGTCGAGCAGCTGCGTTCGCTGGGAAAATCCCATGTTGCAAGGTTCCACCAGCTCGGGGTAACGGCAGACGTAGATGTGGCCACTGTCCTACCGAGAAGCACTCGAACGTCGCCCGCAAGGACACCCTGATCGCTCCACGTCATTGCATGACCTTGCACTTCATCTCTCGACTCGCTACAACCACCTCGGGGTGATGGTGGACCTCGATGAGGCCATTGTCCTTGCTCGAGAAGCACTCGAACTTTACCCACAAGGACATCCTGATCGCTCCATGTCTTTGAATAGTCTTGCACACACACTCTTGACTCGCTCCAACCAGCTCGGGGTAACAGCAGATCTCGATCAGGCCATTGTTCTTGGCCGAGAAGCACTCGAGCTTCGCCCGCAAGGACACCCTGATCGGTCCAGCTCATTGAAGAACCTTGCAAGCGCCCTCTATACTCGGTTCATGCAACTGAGACAACCAGGCGATGATAAATCCCTGTTCAATCTCTATGCTCAATTGGTTCATACACCTCAATTGGTGTCTTCAATCGATTTGTCTGCCGCTCGTGCATGGATCCGGGTGGCTGAAGAGTTTCAGCACCCTTCAACACTCCTTGCATATGCAACATCACTCCGATTCATCATTCATCATCTTACTGCCCTCCCGCCTTTACCCCAACACCCTATCATTCTCAAAGAGCGTTCAGCTTCGCTCGCAGTGGATGCGTTTTCAGCATGTCTTCGTAGAGGCTCCCGTGTACGTGCTGTTGAGCTCCTCGAACAAGGCCGTAGCGTCTTTTGGAACCAACTCAGTCGTCTCCGTTTCCCGCTTGACGATGTCATGGCATCTGGTCCAGCAGGAAGGTTGTTGACAGACGAGTTCATGCATGTAGCCTCGCTTGTTCGCACTGCCCTTAATTCACCAGGTGCAGATCAGCATGGACGGCTGTGTCATCTCAACCTTAAGATGCAGAGAATTATCATCAATATTCGCGAGCTTCCTGGCCTCTCCCATTTCCTTCTTCCCTCGCTCTTCTCAGATATTCGCCACGCCGCCAGTGGGGGACCTGTTATCATCGTGAATGCAAGCCAGTATAGCTGTGATGTGCTCGTCGTCTTACTTGATCGAGATCCTGTCCACATTCCATTACAGATCACACAACAGAGCATTCATGATCTCTCAGTGGCACTCCATGCTTCGAGTGAGCGTGCAAAGAAGGTCGACGTGACAAGGGAGCTTGGGTCCCTCTTACGCAATCTCTGGGATCAGGTTGTTTCCCCTATCGTGGATTTTCTGTTCACAATACTTCCACTTCAGTCACGTATCTGGTGGTGCCCGACCGCTGAGTTCTCTGTCCTGCCCTTGCATGTCGCCGGTCCATATCGAAAGGGTGAACGGAATCTCAGTGATCTCTATATCTCGTCGTACACCCCACCTTGAATGCTCTCATTCGTGCTAGACGGCCCGCTCCATCGAATACTTTTGGTGGCGGGGGGCGCTTCGTTGCCATTGGTCAAGCTCACGCTATCGGCCAGATTGAACTGCCCTCCGTCGGCACCGAACTGGCCAGTATAGGCCAGCGCATCGGCGGTCTCACGAGTTTCACACAAATAGAGGGTCCCGAATGCTACATTTCGCGGGTCGCCGAGGAGCTTGGCAAGACCCAATGGGTGCACCTTGCGTGCCATGGCCTTGCCAACCGATCGCGACCGTTTGAATCGGCATTTGCTCTCCATGACGGCCACTTCACGATCGAGCGGATCATGCAGTGTGAACCAGAGAATCCCCAATTTGCGTATCTCTCTGCGTGTCATACGACCGTCGGAGACGAGGAGAGTCCTGATGAGGTGATTCATCTCGCGTCGGCGATGGAGCGGATTCTGTATATCCATCTTGGTACCTAGTTGTATTGTATCCCGGTTCATCCTAGCTACTCGCTGTGTTCAATTGCTGTCATATGTTATCCATTGTTTTTAGTGCAATACAGGAATACGAGCCTGTACGAGCGTACACCCATAGTCCAATTGATAAAGCATGTTTGAACGTAACCTAAGCGTCGGGCAATTCTGATAGTTCTTATCAGCACCTGTTGTCCGACATTCCATAGCTGATGTTGTTACTTCCCCTCAGCGTTTGTTTCACGACCACTGGATGACATTGTTGGAACTGCACCACCATCTTTACTAAGATGAGTTATCGAGAGGCGGCGCCGTGTCGACCGTTGATAACGATTCAACTTGAAACTATCACGCTGATTCGTCCTCGAGCCCAACGATCTGCCTCAACAATTCCACCTGTCCAAACGGCCGTTCCCTCCCCAGCACCACACTTCCCGCGACATACTTGCCTCGCGCGCTCTCTGTGCGTATCTCGTCGCACAGTGCACTGTACGCCCGGACGAGTCGCCTCAACGCACCCCGATGCACCTGTCCGGCGAGTAAGGCGGAAGAGAGTGGGAACAGACGCGGCGACGAGATGACGTCCGGCGTGGAGAGCCAGAGCGAGAATTTGGAGAGGGATTTGGCGAGCGCGTCGGGTTCGGTCGCTGGGAGGCGCGAGAGCGGGGTCTATCATCATTCCCCCATCGGATTCGGGTAAGGAAACATGAGTGATCGTCCGAGGGGCGAGACATACCGCGGGATCTCTTGTCGTCAACGTGCGTGTCGCATCGCCGAGAGAAGCATCCTTGAGGATATTTTCATACTGTACATAGTTGCATTGGCGGTCCGAATGTGTCCGAGTAAGACGACACGTACATGCTCGTCTTCAAGCAGTCGCACCCTCTCTTCAATGATCTCTCTCATCTCTTTCCGTTTGTCTTCCGTAAACAAAAATGACTCTAGCACGTTCTTGTCATTCACGAGTCAATGTGTGAGTGCGCGCGTCGCTAGTATCAACGCACACACGCACCTCCAGATAGCCCAGGCAATTCAGCACAAAAATTGCACGGTCCCATCTCGGACGCAGCCTCCCCTTTTCTTCGGCGGCGGCAATACACATGGTGACAGCAGGATCAACCATGACATCCAGGATGGAGCGGAATCCCACGCTTGCCTCGGAGGGATCAGAGGAGCTCTCGCTGAGGAGAGAAGAATCATACACCTGCATGATCTCGCGCAGGAGTTGGGCGTGGTCGATGATGGAATGTGGAGGAGAGACAGACTGGTCGTCCAAGCCCTGCGTGCGCGCGTGAGCCAAGGAGCAGAACTGAGGACAGTAGGCGACGAACCAGGGGTATGCGGTGCAAGGCACGACCTTGGGCCTCTATCGAGTCGAAAAAAGATTTGTAGCTAACGTTCGTTATCCTAGAACAGGGTCATGCACTGTCATCGATGCATGCGACGGTGGAGAAACTTACTCTTGGAGCGTCTGGGACAGTAAAGACTGGTCGCCAATCGTCCGTTGCATCGTGAGCATGTAGTATTGTAAAAGATTGGCGACCTTGTACGACAAGATACTGCTCTCTTGCGCGCGTACGGCCTGCAACACTCGAACCTGCAATGGAGTCGGTCAGTCCCACCTGCGACACTTGATTGCGTGCATTGAACGTTTGCCCACCTTGAGTGGCACACAAAGCTTGACCACGGAAGAATTCAGCAATTCTTTCACCCACTCCTCCTCGTCACTCCCATTAAATGTCCGTACAGCGCCGACCATGCGCGCCTGACTGCTCAAACCGAACAGACTTTCCAAAAACTCGCATTCGGCAGCTATAGCTTGGTGGACCCATGCAAGCATGTCACCGACATATCGAATGGGATCGTGTGCGTGCAGTTCGATTGGTCGCGGCAATCCAGACGGCCCACCACGGGTTAGCGCATCAAGGAAGAGCGCGAGGAGCGTGCTCTGTCTCGCCTCTGCGAGAAGCGTGAGAGTATCGCTGAAAGATCTGATCGGTAGGTATCTGGGAATAACCATACAAGATACTTACGATAGTAATTCGGGTCGCTCTGAGAGCCGACGAACGGCTTCACGCATGACCGACGTGACTTCGAGTTGACTTTCCATTCCTATCCGACGGAATTCAAATGCCAGCCAGCGATGGATCTTGTCGTAACCTTGTTCGAGATACGAAAATGTCGTTGCCATTACGTCCAGGCTGTGAGATAGATTGTTTTCAAATCGCAAACGGCATTGTATTGAGAAAAAAAGGGCCTACCCTGCCTTGGTCGGACCGTCCTCTCCAGACATGAGCACCCTACATTCGCTTCGAATTCGCTCCGTCTTGTTCATTGCCGAGAAGAAACGCGGAACGAGTGAGATCTCGCGAGAGGTGATCGCGTCAATTTCGTCCTCGTTGAGCGTGAAACGGTCGAGGAAGAACAGTACGATAGACTTTTGTGTTTCTACTTGCTGCCTTGGAGATGACGGCCATGAGAATTAAGCATAGAACTCGTCCGACGAGATGAAACGCCTACCTCTCGTATCTTAGGCTCTCTGCTTGCTCGATCAACGACCGGCTCGCTTCTTCCGTTAGCTTGAGCTGCGTTTCAGCCTCGTCACAATGCTGTCGCATCTCTGCGACGATGTGTTGCAGATCATCGAGCTTCTGGTGATAGGCAATATCCCTGTATGTATCAGCCGAAGGGGAGCGAGAAAAATTTGACGTACTTGATCGACTTCCCCGAACGCTTTCAGGAAATGCTGACTGCCTTCCGCTAGCTTGTTCTCGAGATCTTGCTGGAGGTTTTTGCGCGCACGCGAAGCGGTTTCGTTTGGGAGGTCTACGCGCCCCGACGGGCCCTCTCTTGGTGTGGTTCCTTCAGAGTCGAGGTCGCTCCATTCGTCGTCGTCATGGACATTTTGGTCTGCATTCAGAGTGTAGTTGGACGGTGTACTGTATAGTTGCGAGAGCGTTTGCAATGCTTCTGTCGTTGCTGGATCCGTGAATGTGGTTCCTAGTATTTTGCGCAAGCGGAGGGTGATCGGGTTGCGAGCGGCGGGTGTTGATGTGGTTGGTGACACGGCAAGCGACATCGAGAGAACCGGAGCTCGAAAGTAGTCTACTACTACTCCTTGGACCAAATCACTACATATAATATCGTTGCGCTTCTGACAATCTTCAACTAGAACGAGGATTAGTACTCGAGTACTCGGATATCGTTGCTCCTACAAATATAGGTCGATCTGGTACAGTCTCACAACTTTGTTCTCTTGCGTTCTGACTGAGCGCTGCACAATGATCCCGAGAGGACGAACGCCCACATAAGGACCGCACAACACTTGACGTGGTGTTGTGAGCTGGCAGAGAACCCAAGATGTTGCTCGAGCTCTCCAAGTCGTGTACCCAGAGAACCGCTCATAACGCACAACGTCGGGCGGGTTGTCCATCCTTCGAGATGCATTCAAGATGTGAACCCGAGGATGGCCGTGAACGTAGAAGAGATACAAGGAACTGCCGACTCGGACAGTGTTGACTCGCTGTGTCTTGGCGCATACGCTTGACTGACTCAACAACAAATTCGACTGATTAGAGTACTACGATCAAAGCATTACATGAAAAGGTCCGGGAAATACAAGTGTCTGATGTTCGATACAAACCTGATTGATACCGTGCGTTATGCGTACGTGCGAGAGAGGTATTTGACACAGATAGGTGCCTTTTAATTGTGGTTTTGGTTCAATGGAGACGGGGACAGCACGCTAGTACGGAGAGCACAAATGCCGCCTGAAGCTGCTCGTCCCCGCATGTGTGGTATACGAGTAGCCTTGAGCGTTCATGTCCGTGTTAGCAAACGACCCGTTGGTCTGCTGGCAGGCGACGTGGCCGCTAAATGACGTTGCGTTGACAGTGTGGCCACAAGTTAAAAATTCATAGTATTGGGCCTCGTACGGGGTGGACGACGTAGACGCAAGGAGGGGCATATTCCCAACATCGTATTGGTTCTCGTACCGAGGAGTGGCGGCGGTGGGTATCCCTACATTGTGGACCGGATACGAGGGGAGGGTCACGGGTGTAGATGCGAGTGGGTTTCCAGCACCGTACCAAGTCGTGGGCATGGAGACAGATGGAGTAGCGGTGGATTCGTTCAACCCCGCTTCCATCGCCGGCCTGTCAATGGTGGGGAGCAGTGGGGCGGCAGGGACCATGGCGTAGGGATATCCCTGCTTGGGAATGGAGTACTGTGTACTCAGAGCTTGCGATGCGGTCGACGCGATGTGTGAGTGTCCAGTCCTATCAGTCATGTCGCGGTGGTATGTCACAGCGGGGACCTCGCTGCCGACTGGCACCTGTTCTTCGGCGAGTAAAAGGGATGGCAGAAATGGTGGAAAGGACGAGCCACTAGGCGACTGGGATTGGGGAGCAACCCGTGCGAAGTGGGTGACAGCAATGCTGCTGTGGGCAGACTCGTTGCCCTCATGGATGTGGGGTGAATGAGATTGAGATATGTCCAGTGGTGACCCCGTCCGAGAAAAATTGTCGATGATGGCCTCAGCGGAATAAGGAGATGCAGAGGCAAGGTCACTGGCGGGGGAAAGAGATGCAAGAGTGTCCCATGGCGACACGGAGTCACTACTTGACGGCCGTGCTTGCTCGTCCGTGAGCGATAAAGATGACGAAGACGAGGGGCCGGATGGCGACGGTGTTGACTGAGGAATAGAACGCGGTGGCTCAGGAACACATTTGGACTCCTGGTTGTCAGAAGACCTTTTTTTATTTCCTGTCGGTAGCACATAGCCGTGCAGTTCGATCCGGTGCTGAACGAGTGAGCTAGGGTGTGGGGTGTCGAAAGAACAATGCTCTTCAGGACATTTGTGAAGACGCTTTTCATGACTAGCAAACCCGTCAGCGAGACGCGTATGTCCTGTTCCTTCCAACACTCACTGCGTATTCTGGTGTCTTGTGAGACTCGACTTCTGGCTTGCTTTGACCTCACACCCTTTCACCGGGCGTGGAATCTTGCTGTGGACCTCGTCAGCATCGCGTTGCACCTCTAACATACTGTGTGGTTGTACGTACTCCTTCCTAGTGTGTATTTTCATATGACGGTCCAGGTTAGCCTTGCGGCTGATGGTCTTGCCACATTGTGGGCACTGTACAGGATGCTGGATAGAATGGATGAGTGACCTATTCGCGCAGTATCGATTAGGAACGTACAGAAACGCGAGTGCGATGTGGGGCCATGATATTTAGTTTGATGAATTGAGGATGGGTAGCGAGAAGAGTGAGGCGGTGAGGGACTAATGATAGAGGGGAATCGCGTGAGTGGGAGAACGATGTTGGGGAGTAAACCAAAGCGTTCCCTCCACGCGATCATTTATACCATTGAGCGGTGGTGGGGTCCACACCTGCGGGCCTTGAAAGGCTTGATTGCGTCGGAGCAAGTTTTCATAGCCACAGGGAGAAATACCGTGTAAGGTTTCTTTTAAGAAAGCAATCATGTCGGGGGGTCCAAGCGTCAGGGGGTGCCACTCGGTTAGTGAGCTCGGAACGAATTTGGCTGATTGCGTCGGGACATGTGTCCAGACTTACCCAGTTGGGTAGTATTGTGAAACGAGTGGCTCAGGTTGAAAATCGGTCGTTCGTCTTCGTTCTGATCAGGATGGGGAGGGGAGTCCAAGTTTACAATCGAGTCCGGTTCGGGTACCTGTAACATTGTCAACCGAAGGAGGAACCACTGATTCCATGCGCGAGGTAACGATCAACGTTTGAACATGTGCGAGGATCGAACCAGATAGGGTCTTGCGGATGTGAATGCCCACGCGACACCACCGGAACCTAAAGGGCGACCAGTAACACCTTCCGTCGTTCAATTCGATTCGGGTATTCACATGAACAAAATCCAAGTCGATGAGGGGAACGCGTTTGATATTATTCCAGACGAAGGGCATGTAAATACGTGGGATGTCGCAAACTCGATGGGGTCAAGGTTATCGTGGAGTACGACGGAATTGGTCGGTAGACGTCCCTAGCATTTCTGTGGGGGTCATGCTCCATCGTACCACACTACCAGCCAAAAATCCTGTTCGATGCAATCAGCACACAGAACTTAATTTCCAGCACGACGAGATTCAAAACGCTTGGGATTGCCACGGGGGAGAATACAGTGGGACGCCCTTCAGTAACTTCGGTTGTACTGAATTGAGCCTGAGTGCTCTTCGGTGGCAGCGACCCTCGCCGCTGCCGTGTATCTAGCTAGGCGGTTGCCAGATACCTCTCTCAAAAAAAGAAGAATACAGCCGAACTGCAAAGCCGACTCACCATTGACAATCATCGTCTTTTCAAAGACACTGGGCTTGCGCGTACAAACCCGTTACTGTAAGCCTGGCGAGTGCGCCAGTCCAACGACCTTACTTCCCACTGCTGCGCTTCGTCGTGGTCGTGGTAACGTCCAAGTCTTTTTCAAACCCAGACGCGAACCAACCACGATGTTGAGCGTCCTCATCAATCAAATAGACCATATTTTGGCGTCTCCGGGACCGCTCGACAATACGTCGCTGTTACCTCGCGTACCCGTCATACGCATATACGGTGCTAGCTCAACCGGAGACAAGGCTTGTGTTCATGTTCACCAGGTATATCCGTACTTTTTTGTCGACTATCCTGGAAACGTGTCCCCAGATGATGGTATGTCCGAATCGCACACCTTCGGCAGTCAACTCACTCGCTTGATAGTCAATAAGTACACCGCCCAGCTATCCTTATCTCTCAATCACGCTATTGCACTTTCTGTCAAGCGCAATCCCACCTCTCCCAATTCCCAGTTTATCCGTGCCATCATCCTCGTGAAAGGCGTCCACTTTTACGGTTTCCATTCATCCTACAAGCCCTTATGGTCCTCATCGCAGATCCAGCGTTTGTCAACCGAGCAGCGACCATATTGCAATCTGGCACAGTCATGCACACCAAATTTCGTGTCTACGAGAGTCACCTGAGCTATCACCTCCAATTCTTGTGCGACTTTGGTTTATACGGCTGTGGCTGGATCAATCTCGAGCAAGTCTGGAAACGCGGTGCTGAGCAAGACGATCTGGCCTTGGATCCACCCACCGCGTTCAAGGTGTCTCCCTACGTCCGACAGTCCCGCATGCCACTGGAGGCAGACGTGGCCGCACACCAGATACTCAACCGTCACCGACTTGCTGCACGTAGCATACATCACACTTTGACCATTCCAGCACCGCAGATGCCATCCGACCCCGTCGTCTTGAGTGTCCGTGAACTTTGGGAAGACGAACGCCACCGCCGAGTCGCCAGAGGCTTGTCTCCATCCCCTCCCGTACCGATCGACTTGAGCAAATCTTCAAGAGGTAAAGGCGGGGACTGGGTCGCTGAGGCGCGATGGTGGGAAGAACTCTGTGCCAAAATACAACGCGAAAAGAATGTCAACCAAGTGATAG
Organism: Boletus reticulatus; assembly: GCA_038093535.1. Classification (NCBI taxonomy): domain Eukaryota; kingdom Fungi; phylum Basidiomycota; class Agaricomycetes; order Boletales; family Boletaceae; genus Boletus; species Boletus reticulatus. Next base: position 51,884 of record JBBPSJ010000058.1, read on the forward strand.
CTGAAAGCGAGGTGCGCTGACGACGTTTGAAAGTCTCGAGGCAAGCAGAGTGGCAGACTTGGAAGCCTGGGCGCACTGAGTCCAAGGACTTGCATGTCGCACCACCACGGACTGAAGCTGAGGAAATAAACAATCCCTTTTCACTGGTCAGCCAGGGCGAGTCATGGATGGGCAATGGTTCTTCGGAGAACATCGGCGTGGATGTCGACGAGGAAATCTTGTCAAGCCAGACTTTCAATCTCTGTACCCATCCGTCATGATCGCATACAATTATTGCTGCTCGACATGTTTAGGTCGTGTGGCTGTTCAGGGCCGCAACAAGCTGAGGGTGACGGATCTCGACCTGCCCCCTGGACTCAGGTTGGAGAAACTACAAGACCACATTATGAGTCAGTCGGTTCACTCGATGCATTCATACACGGTACTCACCCGCTGTTCCCAGCGCACCAAACGGGATCATACATGTCAAGCCTAGTGTTCGACAACGCCTTTTGGGTCGGATGTTGACCGAGCTTTTGGATACGCGCGTGATGGTGAAGCAGGCGATGAAGAGTGTCAAGAGCGACAAGGTGCGTCACGCGTGTGGATCTTTTCTCGTTGTCTGTCTGTCATCTCATTTCTCGTCTCTCATTTGGTAGGCAACGATCCGGATATTGGATGCACGCCAGCTCGGGCTCAAGTATATCGCCAACGTCACGTATGGGTATACGAGCGCGACGTATTCGGGACGGATGCCTGCTGTAGAGATTGCGGACAGCATCGTCCAGACCGGTCGGAAAACGCTTGAAAAGGTGCGTGTGTGGTGGACGACGTACGTTGAACGTGTACCTATTTCCTTGTGACGTTCAGGCCATCGCCGTCATCGACACGACGGAAAAGTGGGGCGCTCGCGTCGTGTATGGGGATACGGATTCGGTGTTTATCTATCTGAAGGGCAAGACCAAGCAACAGGCGTTCAGGATTGGCTACGACATTGCGGATGCGATCACGGCCATGAATACAGCACCCATCAAGCTCAAATTCGAAAAGGTGAGTACATTGCGTGTAGACTCTTCACGGAGACTCGTGGCGTGCCAGGGTGTACTTGCCGTGCGTGCTCATGGCGAAGAAGCGATACGTGGGGTTCAAGTACGAGACGCCGGACGAGACTGAACCTACGTTTGATGCCAAGGGCATCGAAACTGCGACGTGATGGTGTACCGGCTCAGGCCTAAATGACCGAGGCATGTTGACAGTGCGTTATGCTTCAATCCCACGTCTTTCTCGAGGTTCCTGGTCAATGTGTACAGGATCCTGTTCCGTACACATGACTTGAGAGTGAGGTCACGAACTACTGTTACAAAACGTGGTCGAAAATCCTGCGCAACAGAATTTCGCTGCAAGACTTCATCTTCGCCAAGGAGGCTAAGATGGGGACGTATAGGTGAGCCATCACCTGCTCGCTATGCCAGGCGAGTTTCAAGCGATCCGTCTCATTAGCGACAGGGTGCCTCCGCCCCCTGGAGTGGCAGTGGCTGAGAATCTTGCAGGTCGACAATGATGAGCCTCAGTATGGAGACCGTGTACCGTACGTGATCGTGCGTAGTGATCCACACACGCGGCTCGTGGAGAGAGCCATCACACCAGAAGAGTTTTTGGTGAACCGGTACGTCTCGATGCAAAACGCATGACCGAAACAGATGATCTACAACGTGTGCACCACCAGACAATTGCGCATCGACGCATCTTATTACATTACTAGGTTGCTGATACCCCCGCTGGAGCGCATCCTCAAACTCATGGGTGCGGACGTCCGGGCGTAGTATGACGAGATGCTGAAAACGATCACCGTCGACGAAGATCCGCTTGCGCACTCGCCTAGGAAGCGTGCGCCCATTCATGCAAACCGATTCAAGATTGATGAGCACTTTCAGAGTGCGCGCTGTTTGACGTGTAGGTGCACAGCTCGAGATGGTAAGTGAGATCGTTGTGTGCTGGACCGACACCGACGCGGTGTTATCACAGGCATTTGCGAGGGGTGTCATGCCAACCTTGCAGTGACGATGCCTACGCTCCTAGGTCGCCTGCGAAAAGGGGAACAGAAACTGCCCGATACGCAGCGGATATGCTCATCCTGTGCGCCGAGTGCGTCGAGCGAGCCGATCGCGTGTATGAATAGCGACTGTCGGTGGTTGTACGAGCGAACAAAGGCGGAACAAAAGGTTGATTTTCTGGAGGGACCACGGACGCTGGTAGAAGACTTGGACGTATCTTGAGTGGTGATATGGGTGTACTTGACCATGTTTTTTATCCATTCGATTTAGGTCCATGTTGATATTCATAATGTTCACATCCAGTGATATTTCATGGTAAGAAAATCCGGTCTCAGTATCCACGTGCCCTGATGAAGGCGACCAAATTTACCAGACCGTCTTTAATTATCTCTCGACCTCATCATGTGGGCCACCAGACAGGACACTGCCTTGCCTCAGGCGCCCGACATCCCAGCCTTTTCCCACCACGGCGTCGAATCAAGTTCTACGAGCGAGTATGAAACCAACAGGTATGTTTCTCTTCTCTTTCAGCGTGAATAGTACTGAGATGATGATCATGTATAGTTCGCCGGGCACATGCAAGGGAAAACCCCGTCGTCGTCAGGTTTAAACAAATTTCGGTGGCCCGCAGGCGTTCAAAATGTACCTGTTTCATCCTTTCTGTGTACGGAGCAATAAATTGATGCTATCTATTAGTTGAGCAGCTGCGTTCATTAGGAGAATCCCTCGTTGCGAGGTTCGAGCAAGAAGGCAGGACAAACGACATCAATGAAGAAATTATCTTAGATCGTCAAATACCAGAACATCTTTGTCTGCCTGGCGATCCTGATCGATCGGCCTCTTTGGCTGACTTTACACTTCCTCTCCGGTGTTGGTACAATCTGCTCAGAGAAACAACGGAGCTTCAGGAGGGTATTGTTCTTGCGCGGGAAGGGCTCGAACTTTACCCATCTGAGCACCCTAGTGGACGGATCGTTTTAGCAATGATTGCACTTTGGCTCGGCACTCGATACGGACGAGTCAGTGGATTGGGATTCATCGTCCTCGAACGAGAGGCGGTGAAGCGTTGCACGCAAACACACTGTGATCGCGGGGTCGCCTTGAACACAATTGCATTACGCCTCCGGACACGCTACAAGCAGCTCGCAAGAACGGTGGACCTCGATGACGCTATTGGTCTCTGTCGAGAGGGACTCGAGCTTCATCCGCAAGGACACCCTGACCGTTTCACGTCTTTGAACAACCTTGGAGCGTGTCTCTCAACTCGCTACCACCAGCTCGGGGTGATGGCGGATCTTGATGAGGCCATTTTCGTCGGTCGAGAAGCACTGGAACTTCGCCCACAAGGACACCCTCATCGGTCCACGTCTTTGAACAACCTTGGAGCGTGTCTGTCGACTCGCTATAACCAGCTCGGGGTGATGGTGGATCTTGATGAGGCTATTGCCCTCGACCGAGAAACACTCAAACTTCGCCCGCAAGGACACCCTGATCGCTCCATGTCTTTGAGCAACCTTGCAGTTGATCTCTCGACTCGCTACAACCAGCTCGGGGCGATTGGGGACCTCGATGAAGCTATTCTTCTCGGTAGAGAAGCACTCGAACTTCGCCCGCAAGGACACCCTGATCGCTCCATGTCCTTAAGCAACCTTGGAGCGTACATCTCGACTCGCTACAACCAGCTCGGGGTGATTGGGGACCTCGATGAGGCCATTGTCCTCGGTCGAGAAGCACTCGAACTTCTTCCGCAAGGACACCCTGATCGCTCCATGTCTTTGAGCAACCTGGGAGTTCGTCTCTCGACTCGCTACAACCAGCTCGGGGTGATGGCGGACCTCGATGTGGCCATTGTCTTTGGCCGAGAAGCACTCGAACTTCGCCCGCAACGACACCCTGATCGCTCCATGTCCTTAAGCAACCTTGGAGCGTACATCTCGACTCGCTACAACCAGCTCGGGGTGATTGGGGACCTCGATGAGGCCATTGTCCTCGGTCGAGAAGCACTCGAACTTCGCCCGCAAGGGACACCTTGATCGCTCCATGTCTTTGAGCAACCTGGGAGTTCGTCTCTCGACTGGGTTGCTAACCAGCGCTCGGGGGCAATTGGGGGACCTCGATGAAGCTATTCTTCTCGGTCGAGAAGCACTAAAACTTCGCCCGCAAGGACACCCTGATCGCTCCATGTCTTTGAGCAACCTGGGAGTTCGTCTCTCGACTCGCTACAACCAGCTCGGGGCAATTGGGGACCTCGATGAAGCTATTCTTCTCGGTCGAGAAGCACTAAAACTTCGCCCGCAAGGACACCCTGATCGCTCCATGTCTTTGAGCAACCTTGGAGTGTACATCTCGACTCGCTACAACCAGCTCGGGGTGATTGGGGACCTCGATGAGGCCATTGTCCTCGGCCGAGAAGCACTCGAACTTCGCCCGCAAGGACACCCTGATCGCTCCATGTCTTTGAGCAACCTGGGAGTTCGTCTCTCGACTCGCTACGACCAGCTCGGGGCGATTGGGGACCTCGATGAAGCTATTCTTCTCGGTCGAGAAGCACTCGAACTTCGCCCGCAAGGACACCCTGATCGCTCCATGTCCTTGAGCAACCTTGGAGTGTATATCTCGACTCGCTACGACCAGCTCAGGGTGATTGGGGACCTCAATGAGGCTATTCTTCTCAACCGAGAGGCACTCGAGCTTCGCCCGCAGGGACATCCTGATCGGTCCAGCTCATTGGAGAACCTTGCAAACGACCTCTATACCCGGTTCATGCAGCTGAGGCAACCAGACGATAAGAAATCCCTATTCGATCTCTATACTCGATTGGTTGATGTACCTCCGGAATTGGTGTCTTCAATGGATCTGTCTGCTGCTCGAGCATGGATCCGGGTGGCTGAAGAGTTCCAGCACCCCTCAATACTCCTTGCATACGAAACATCACTCAGATTTCTCATTCATCATCTTGCTGCCCTGCCATCGTTACCCCAACATATTGTCATTCTCAAAGAGCGTTCAGCTTCCCTCGCAGTGGACGCATTTTCAGCATGTCTTCGTAGGGGTATTCGTGTACGTGCTGTCGAGCTTCTCGAACAAGGCCGCAGCATCTTTTGGAGCCAACTCGGTCGCCTCCGTTTCCCGCTTGACGATGTCATGGCATCTGGTCCAGCAGGAACGCTGTTGGCAGGCGAATTCAAGCATGTGGCCTCGCTTGTTCGCACCGCCCTCAATTCATTTGGTGCAGATCAGCATGGACGGCTGTGTCATCTCAACCTTGAGATTCAGAGAATTATTACCAATATTCGCGAGCTACCTGGCCTCTCCCGCTTCCTTCTTCCCTCGCTCTTCTCCGACGTTCGCCACGCCGCCAGCGGGGGACCTGTTATCGTCGTGAATGCAAGCCGGTATGGCTGTGACGCGCTTGTCGTCTTACTCGATCGAGATCCAGTCCACATTCCATTCCAGATCACACAAGAGGGTGTTCGCGACCTCTCAGTGGAACTTCATACCGCGACTGAGCGTGCAAAGAAGACCGACGTGACAAGAGAGCTCGGGTCCCTGTTGCGCAATCTCTGGCATCACATTGTTTCGCCTATCGTGGATTTTCTGTTAACAGCACTTCCACTTCACTCACGGGTCTGGTGGTGCCCGACCGCTGAGTTCTCTGTCCTGCCCTTCCATGCCGCTGGTCCATATAGGAAGGGTGAGCGGAATCTCAGTGATCTGTATATCTCGTCGTACACCCCCACCTTGAGCGCCCTCATTCGTGCCAGACGGCCTGCTCCATCGAGTACCTCTGGTGGCGGGAAATACTTCGTTGCCATTGGTCAAGCGAGCGCTGTCGGCCAAATTGAACTGCCCTCCGTCGGCACCGAACTGGCCAACATAGGTCAGCGCATCGGTGGTCTCACGAGTTTCACACAAATCGAGGGTCCCGAATCCTGCATTTCGCGTGTCGCCGAAGAGCTTCGCAAGACCGAATGGGTGCACCTTGCATGCCATGGCATTGCCAACCGATCACGACCATTTGAATCTGCGTTTGCTCTCCACGATGGCCACTTCACAATCGAGCGGATCATGCAGTGCGAACTAGAGAATCCCCAGTTTGCGTATCTCTCTGCATGTCATACGACTGTCGGAGACGAGGACAGTCCTGACGAAGTGATTCATCTCGCGTCGGCGATGCAGTTCGCCGGGTTCCGTTCTGTGATTGGCACGATGTGGGCGGTAGACGATGCAGAGACGAACAAGATCACGTCGACGTTTTACAAACACATGGTGGACGAGTCTGGTTGTCTGGATCATACTCGTGCCGCGTTCGCGCTGAACAAGACGATGAGATCAGTTCATGTACCACTTGATCAACGGATTTTGTATATCCATCTTGGTGCCTAGTTTTATTGTATCCTGGTTCATCCTAGCTACTCGCTGCGTTCGATTGCTGTACGATGTTATCCATTGTTTTTAGTGCAATACAGGATTATGACCTTGTATATTCGACGACAAGAACATCCACGATCACGCAAGGACGCATTCCCTGATGGCAGCGACGAATTTGCATAGGGGAGTGGAGCGCCGGAGAACTCCTGTTTTAGTACAATACAGGATTAATATCTTGTACCGTCATCAATCATCGATCATCGCGTGTGCTTCGGTCGGCTCCGGATATTCGACGAGAAAAACTTAATTATCATCCAGGATCACGGTGAAGACGCTTACCGGATGGGATGGCAGCGACGAATTTGCATAGGGGAGCGCTGGACCACTCCGACCTGACTGCAAATGAGAACTTGTCCAGGTTGCGCGACGCTATGATCGATGTCGTCGAGAGCATTTGTCCTTTGAGAACGTTTTGTTTGCGAATTGGACTTTCCGTGATCGGAGGAGAAGGGTGATCCACACGCGGCTGGTGGAGGGCGCCATCGCTCCAGAACTGTTTTTGGTGAACCGGTACCGTGACGTCTCGATGTAATTGCACCAAGGATGTCCGAAACCGATGATCTACAACGTGCACCACTAGACAATTGCGCATCGACGCGTCATATTATGTTACCATGGTCCTGATACCCCCGCTAAAGCGCATCAACCTCGTGGGTGCGGACGACCGGGCGTGGTACGAGTTGCTGAGAACGAGCACCGTCGACGAACAAGAAAACCGATTCCAGATTGAAAGTGCTTGCCGTATGATACTTACTCTCTTGCTTCACCTGCGAAAAGGCGAACAGAGGCTGCTCGACGCGCAGCATATAATCGCGTATTGTCCATCAGCGGAACAAAAGCTTGATTTTCCAGAGGGACTATGGACGCTGATAGAAGACTTGGACGTATCTTGAGTGATGTACTAGGTAGAACTTGGGAATGATCGTATCAGTCACGGACGATGGGCTCACTCTTACACCGCAGACCGAGTTGACCGTGTCCGGTACTATACGATTCAATATCTGAATCATCTTGGATCATCAATAACAAGAACTTGATGGGGGAGGCTGTCACGACGTCAATCTGTACCGCTGGGGCCACTGGAGCGGGAATAGTATCGTGATCGCTCGTGGCGTTTGTGTTTGCGTTTGGTCGTCCGTCGTTGGAGATGGATTCAAGATGTGAAGTCGAGGATGGTCGTGAATGTAGAAGAGATACAAGGGAACTGTGGACTCGGACAGTACCTGTGTCACTTTGACTCGCTGTGAAGTTGGATTGAAGTTGGATGTAGGATTGAAGTTTGCTGCACACGTGACCTGCGCATACGCTTGACTGACTCAACAAAATTCGATGACTGAAGTAACTACGATCAAAGCATTACGTGAAAGTCTCCGGGATAGTTAAGGGGTAATACAAGTGTCCGATGTGTGATACAAACCTGATTGATGCGTACGTGCGAGAGAGATATTGATACAAATAACTTGAAGTGCCTTCCGGTTTTGATTGGGAACGGGGACGGCACGCTAGTACGGACGGAACCTGTTCCGTCTCAAGTCGCTCGTCCCCGCATGTGTGGTATACGAGTAGCCTTGGCCACCAGCTTGTGGATAGCATTGGGCATTCATCATGATGTTCGTGTTAGCAAACGATCCGTCGGTCTGCTGGTAGGCGATGTGGCCGCCAAATGACATTGCGTTGGCAGTGTGGCCATTATTTCCGTGCAAGCCTTGGTTAGTAGAGTATTGGGCCTCGGACGAGGTGGAAGACATAGACATAGGAGGGAGCATATTCCCAATAGTGTAGCCATAATTTTCGTGTTGGGCCTCGGACGAGGTAGAAGACATAGACGCAGGAGGGAGCATATTCCCAACAGCGTGGCCATAAAATCCTTGATTGGTAGGGTATTGGGCTCCATGCGAGGCGGAAGACGTAGATGCAGGAGGGAGCATGTTCCCAACAGCGTGGCCATAAAATCTGTGATTGGTGGAGTATTGGACCCCGTGCGAGGCGGAAGACGTAGACGCAGGAGGGACCATATTCCCGACATGATATTGGTTCCCGTACTGAGGAATGGTTGCGGGGGTGGGTATCCCTACATTGTGAACCGCCGGATACGAGGGGAGGGTCATGGGTGTAGTTTCGAGTGGGTTTCCAGCACTGTACCAAGTCATGGGCATGGGGACAGATGGGGCAGCGATGTATTCGTTCATCGATGACCCGTTGGTGGTGGAGAACTGCGGGACGGCCGGGACCATGGCGTAGGGGTATCCCTGTTCGGGAACGAGGTACTGTGTCATCGGAGTCTGCGATACAGTCCACGCGACGTGTGAGTGCCCGGTCGTGTCAGTCATGTTATGGTGGTATGGCATAGCGGCGACCTCGCTGCCGACTGGTACCGGTTCTTCCGCGAGCAAAAGGGGTGGAAGAGATGGCTCCGATAATGACGACGAGCCGCTAGGCGACTGGGATTGTGGGGCGACCTGCGCGAAGTGAGTGACGACATTGCTGTTGTGGGCAATCTGGCCACCCTGATACAAGTTGGGCGAAAAAGACAGAGAGGAGGGTATGCCCCATGGTGACTGTGTACCTGTCTGAGAAAGATTGTCGATGATGGAATATGGAGACACGGAAGCGAGGTCGCTGGCAGGGGAAAGAGATGCAAGGGCGTGTGTGTCTAATGACGATACAGAGCTGCTGCTCGACAGTTGTCCTTGCTCGTCTGTGAGCGATAGAGACGACGAAGACGAAGTGCCTGATGGCGACTGTGTCGACTGAGAAGTAGAACGGGACGTATTCCTCTGGGGTCGGCGGCGCGGTGGCTTAGGAACGCCTTCTGGCTCCTGGTCGTCAGAAGAACTCGCTTTCTTTCTTGACGGTGGCTTATAGCCATGCTGTTTTTCCCGGTGCCGACTGAATGATTTAGGGTGTGCAGTGTTGAAAAGACAATCCTCTTCAGGACATTCATAGATACGGTTGTCGAGACTGGCAAACGCGTCAGCGAGGCACGTATGACTTCTTCCATCCAACACTCACTGAATACTGTTCATGTGTTCTGTGACAGCCGACTGCTGGACTGCACCGAAATCACATCCTTCCACCGAGCATGGAATCTTTCTGTTGGACAGAGTCAGTGTCGCGTCGCAAATCTAAAATACTGTGTGGTTCCACGTACTCGCCAGTGTGTATTTTCTCATGACGGTGAAGGTCAGACTTGCGGCTGATGGTCTTGCCACATGTGGGGCACTGTACGGGATGCTGGATAGGATGAGTGACGCATTCGTGCATTATTCGTGAGGGACGTACATGTGAGGCCATGAGATGTAGTCTGATGAATCGAGGAAAAGAGTGAGAAGGTGAGGGAATAATGATAGAGAGGGAGAGGATGAATGGGGTGAGTGGGAGAACGAGGTCGGGGGGTAAACCAAAGCGTTCCCTCCGCGCGGTCATTTATACCATTCAGCGGTGGTGAGGTCCACACCTGCGACCTTTGAACGGCATGATTGCGTCGGAGCAAGTTTTCATAGCCACAGCGAGAATTACCCTGTAGGGTTACTTTTAAGAAAGCAATCATGTCGGGAGGTCCAAGCGTCAGGGGGTGAGGCTCGGTTAGTCGAATTTGGTTGATTGCGTCGGGACATGTTTCCAAAGTTACCCAGTTGGGTAGTATTGTGAAGCGGGTGGCTCAGGTTGAAAATCGATCGTGCGTCCTCGTTCCAACTGGAGAGTGTTTTTTATGATTATCAGGATGGACATTTCGATGGATGGGGGGGGGGGGCCCAAGTTTACATAAGTGTCGGGATCGCCCCGCCCAACTGCCTCATTCGATACAATCGAGTCCGGTTCGGGTGCCTGTAACATTGTCAACCAGAAAGGGTGGGCCCCTGATTCCATGCGCGAAACGATCAGCATTCAACATTTGAATATGTGCGAGGATCAAACCCACGCGACATCTAACACCTTCCGTTGTTCGAATCGATTCGGGCATTCACATGAACAAAATCCAAGTCGATGAGGGAAACGCGTTTGATATTATTCCAGACGAAAGGCATGTAAATACGTGGGATGTCCCAAACTCGATGGGGTCAAGGTTATCGTGGAGTACGACGGAACTGGTCGGTAAGAGTCCCTAGCATTTCTGTAGGGGTCATGCTCCATCGTACCACACTACCAGCCAAAAATCCTGTTCGATACAATCAGCACACAGAACTTAATTTCCAGCATGACAAGATTCAAAACGCTTGGGATTGCTACGGGGAAGAATACAGCGGGACGCCCTTCAGCAACCTCGGTTGTACTGAATTGAGCCTGAGTGCCCTTCGGTGGCAGCGACCCCCGCCGCTCCCGTGTAGTGCCTCTCTCAAAAAAAAAGGATACAGCGGAACTGCAAAGCCGACTCACCAACCCCAATGCCAGCCATCATCGTCTTTCCAAAGACACTTCCCAGGGTGTGGACGCGCCATGCGTAACGCGTACAAACCCGTCAAGGCGAGTGCGCCTGTCCCAACGACTTTACACGAAATGCAGTCCTTGTACTCCCAATGCTGCTCGTCTCCTGATGAAAGAGTAGACGATGCAGACATTCAGAATGAGATCTGTATCAGACTTGCAATTCGTCGTGGTAACACTTACCAAGTCGTTTTTTACAGCGGTTTTCAAAAGTCTGTGGAAAAACCAAAAACCAAAAGTTGAGTGTGGGGATTGCCGGGAAGGACCCCAGAAGTAGCTCAGAGAGACTGTGTGACTCTGTGACACGAGCGCACAGTTTCCTTTGCTCCCACCACCGTATCACTCGTCCCCTCCACTGCACCCTACGTCGAAACCAAGTCTCTCAGCGCCTTGCAGCTTACCAGTAATCCCTATCGGACTCCAAGCGCTCAGATGATTTTCTGCAGATGCTCACTGCCCTGTAGCTCATACGCACAGATCGTCGTCGTTGTTTGGGGCTTATGCCCACCTTTCTCTCTTCGTTGTGGGCCTCTTGCATAGCAAGCCCTTTGTGTAGTAGCTAGCCTCACCACATTGTATGAACATTGTAGCTACTATGTAGTACACAAATCAATCAATCTCCTCGCTACCAACTCATTGTGACATCCAAAGGTGTAATTACTCGTAGATTGAACTCTGCATTCAACATTCAACATTGTTTATGTTAGCAGGTTGAAGCACTACTAGTAGTAATTACGAGTCGGTTACTTCTGGGTCCTTTCCAGCAACCCCAACAGCTCAACTTTGTGTTATTCATCTTTCCACAGACTTTTGAAAACCATTGTAAGCTGCGAGGCGCCGAGAGACTTGGTTTCGACGTAGGGTGCAGTGGGTGGGTCCAATGAAAGGCAGAGGCGAATGAGGGAAGGGACGATGGGACGAGTGATACAGTGGTGGGAGCAAAGGAAACTGCGCGCTCGTGTCACAGAGTCACACAGTCTCTCTGAGCTACTTCTGGGGTCCTTCCCGGCAATCCCCATGCTCAACTTTTGGTTTTTGGTTTTTCCACAGACTTTTGAAAACCGCTGTAAACACCGCCCTCAATTGACCACGTTTTGGCATCTCCTTGGAGTCTTGGACTACTCGACAATACATCGCTACTACCTCGCGTACCCGTCATACACATATACGGTACTATCTCAACCGGAGACAAGACTTGTGTACATGTTCACCAGGTACTGTAGAAATTTTTGACAGTATTGTCCAGACCGAGAAACGCTCGAAAAGGTGCGTATGTGTGGTGGACGACGTGTGTTGATGAACTGTACTACCCATTTCCTTGTGACATACAGGCTGTCATCGACACGACACCAAAGTGGGGCGCGCGCGTCGTGTATGGGGATACGGATTCGGTGTTTGTCTACCTCAAGGGCAAGACCAATGAACAGGCGTTCAAGATTGGCTACGACATTGCGAATACGTTCACGGCCATGACCCACCAAGCTCGGATTCAAAAAAGTGAGTACAGTGCCTATAGACGTTTCGTGGAGGCTCATGGCGTGCCAAGGTGTACTTGCCGTGCGTGCTCGTGGCGAAGAAGCGATGGTGTACCAGCCCTGGCCTAAATGACCGAGGCATGTTTAAAGTGCGTTATGCTTCAATCGTGCGTCTTTCTCGAGGTTCATGATCAATGTGTACAGGATTTTGCTCCGTGCACAAGACATGAACGAGGTCAAAAACTATTGTTACAAAACATGGTCGAAAATCCTCCGCAACAGAATTTCGTTGCAAGATCTCATCTCTGCCAAGGAAGTTAAGATGGGGACGTATAGGCGAGCCATCACCTGCATCGCTTTACCAGGCAAGGTTCAAGCGATCCGTCTCATTAGCGACAGTCCCTCCACTACCTGGAGTGGTAGTGGCTGCGCGGAGGCTCGTGCAGGACGAAAACGATGAGCCTCAGTATGCAGACCGTGTAGTGTATGTCATCGTGCGTGGTGACCCACACACGCGGCTCGTAGAGAGAGCCATCACGCCAGAAGAGTTTCTGGCCAACCGGTACGTCTCGATGCAAAACGCATGACCAAAATTGATCTATGTGTGAACCACCAGACAATTGCGCATCGATGCATCTTATTATATCACTAGGATGCTGATACCCCTGCTGGAGCGCATCTTCAACCTTGTGTGTGCGGACGTTCGGGTGTGGTACGACGAGATGCCGAAAACGATCACCGTCGACGAACAAGATCCGCTTGCGCACTCGCCTAGCAGACCTGCGCCCGTCATGCAAACTGATGAGCACTTTCAGAGTGCGCGCTGTTTGACGTGTAAATGCACGGCTCGGGATGGTAAGCAAGAACGTTGTGTGCTGGACAACAGGCTGTTATCATAGGCATTTGCGAGGCGTGTCAAGCCAACGATACCAGCGCTCTTGGGTCGCCTGCGAACAGGCTAATAGAAGCTGCTCGACACACAGCGGATATGCGCGTCTTGTGCATCGAGTGCATCGAGCGAGGCGATCGCGTGTATGAATGGCGACTGTCCGTGGTTGTACGAGCGAACAAAGGCGAAACAAAAGGTTGATTTTCTGGAGGGACTACGGACGCTAGTAGAAGACTTGGACGTATCATGAGTGATGATATCGGTGTACTAGGTAGAATTTGGGATGATCATCTGCATGAGTGACTCCCGGGCCGGGTCTGGTTACCGGACTACAGTACTAGACGCTGCCTTGCCTCAAGCTTTTCCCAACCACAGCATCGAATCAAGTTCTAGCCAGTATGAAACCAAAAGGTATGTTTCTCCTCCCATTCGGCGCGAACAGCACTGAAATGATCATGTATAGTTCGCCCGGTACATTCAAGAACAAGACCTGTCGTCGGCAGGTCTAATCAAATTTCGGCAGCCCGCAGGCGCTTAAAATGTACCTGTTTCATCCCGTCCGTGTACAGAGCAGTGAAATGACGTGTCTACTACATAGTCGAGCAGCTGCGTTCACTGGGAGAATCCCTTGTCGCGATGTTTGAGCGAGAGGGCGAGACAAGTGACACTGACGAGGCAATTATCATAGAGCGTCAAATACCGGAACATCCTTGTCTACCTGGTGACCCTAATCGATCGGCCTCTTTGGTCGACTTTCCGCTGCCTCTCCGGTGTTGGTTCAGCCTGCTCAGAGACACAACGGACCTTCAGGAGGGCATTGTTCTTGCTGGAGAAGGGCTCGAACTTTACCCGCATGAGCACCACAGTCGATGGAACGTTTTGGCAATGACTGCTTTTTGGCTCGGCACTCAGCACAGAGGACTCAGTGGAGTGGGATTCATGATCCTCGAGCGAGAAGCGGTGAAGGTTTGCACGCCAAGGCACCGTAATTGCTGGGTTGCTTTGAACAAAATTATATTCCGTCTCTCGACACGCTACAAGCAGCTCAGGAGAATGGTGGACCTCAATGATGATGCCATTGCCCTTGGCCGAGAAGCACTCGAGCTTTACCCTCATGGACACCCTGATCGTCCCTCGTCTTTGAACAACCTTGGATTGTACCTCTCAACTCGCCACAAACAGCTCGCGATAATGGCAGACCTCGATGAGGCCATTGTCCTCAACAGAGAAGCACTCGAACTTCGCCCACAAGGACACCCTTATCGCTCCATGTCTTTGAACAACCTTGCATCGAATCTCTTGACTCGCTACAATCAACTCGGGGTAATGGTGGATCTTGATGATGCCATTGCCCTCGGCCGAGAAACACTCGAACATCGCCCGCAAGGACACCGTGGTCGCTGCTTGTCTTTGAACAACCTTGCATCGTATCTCTCAACCCGCTACGACCAGCTCGGGGTAATGGCAGACCTCGATGAGGCCATTGTCATTGACCGAGAAGCACTCGAGCTTTGCCCGCAAGGACACCCTCATCGCTGCATTGCTTTAGGCAGCCTTGGATCGCGTGTCTTTACCCGCTACAACCAGCTCGGGGAAATGGCGGACCTCGATGGGGCCATTCTCCTAGGTCGAGAAACACTCGAACTTCGCCCGCAAGGACACCATGATCGCTCCACGTCTTTGAACAACCTTGCGCTTCATCTCTCGACTCGCTACGACCAGCTCGGAGTGATGACAGACCTCGATGAAGCTATTCTTCTCGGTCGAGAAGCACTCGAGCTTTCCCCGCAAGGACACTGTCATCGCTCCACGTCTTTGAGTAACCTTGCACTTCATC
Organism: Boletus reticulatus; assembly: GCA_038093535.1. Taxonomy (NCBI): domain Eukaryota; kingdom Fungi; phylum Basidiomycota; class Agaricomycetes; order Boletales; family Boletaceae; genus Boletus; species Boletus reticulatus. The sequence goes on from JBBPSJ010000058.1 coordinate 66,974, forward strand.
TCTGGACTCGCTACGACCAGCTTGGGGCGATGGCAGACCTCGATGAGGCCATTGTCCTTGACCGAGAGGCACTCGAACTTCGCCCACAAGGACACCCTCATCGGTCCACCTCTTTGAACAACCTTGGAGTGTCTCTCTCTACTCGCTACGAACAGCTCGGGGCAATGGTGGACCTTGACGAGGCCATTGTCTTTGGTGGAGAAGCACTTGAGCTTCACCCACAAGGACACCCTAGTCGCTCCATATATTTGGGTAACCTTGCATCACTTCTCTCGATCCGCTGCTACCAGCTCGGGGCGGTTGGGGACCTCGATGAAGCTATTCTTCTCGGTCGAGAAGCACTCGAGCTTCGTCCGCAAGGTCACCCTGATCGGTCCAGTTCACTGAAGATCCTTGCAAGCGCCTTCTATACTCGGTTCATGCAGCTGAGACAACCAGATGATAGGAATTCCCTATTCAGTCTCTATGCTCACTTGGTTGATGTACCTCAGTTGGTGTCTTCAATGGATTTGTCTGCCGCTCGAGCATGGATCCGGGTAGCCGAAGAGTTCCAGCACCCCTCGATACTCCTTGCATATGAAACGTCACTGCGATTACTCATCCATCATCTTGCTGCCCTGCCATCCTTACCCCAACACTCTATCATTCTCAAAGAGCGTTCAGCTTCGCTCGCAGTGGACGCGTTTTCAGCATGTCTTCGTAGAGATGCTCCTGTACGTGCTGCCGAGCTTCTCGAACAAGGCCGCAGCATCTTTTGGAGCCAGCTGAGTCGCCTCCGTTTCCCGCTTGACGATGTCATGGCATCTGGTCCAGCAGGAAAGCTATTAGCGGACGAGTTCATACATGTAGCCTCGCTTGTTCGCACTGCCTTTACTTCACCTGGTGCAGATCAGCATGGACGGCTGTGTCATCTCAACCTTGAGATGCAGAGAACAATCATCAATATTCGCGAGCTGCCTGGCCTCTCCCGCTTCCTTCTTCCCTCGCTCTTCTCAGATCTTCGCCACGCCGCCAGTGGGGGACCTGTTATCATCGTGAATGCGAGCCGGTATGGCTGTGACGCGCTCGTCGTTTTATTCGATCGAGATCCCGTCCACATTCCATTACAGATCACACAAGAGAGTGTTCACAACCTCTCAGAGGAACTCCATGCTTCGACAGAGCATGCAAAGAAGGTCGATGCGACAAGGGAGCTCGGGTCGCTGTTGCGCAATCTCTGGGATCAGGTTGTTTCACCCATCGTCGATTTTCTGTTGACAACGATTCCACTTCACTCACGTATCTGGTGATGCCCGACCGCTGAATTCTCTGTCCTACCCTTGCATGCCGCTGGACCGTATAGAAAGGGTGAACGGAATCTCAGTGATCACTATATCTCGTCGTACACCCCCACCTTGAGTGCTCTCATTCGTGCTAGACGGCAGGCTCCATCGGACACCAATGCTAGCGGCGGGAAACACTTCACTGCCATTGGTCAAGCGAATGCCATTGGTCAGGTTGACCTGCACTCCGTCGGCACCGAATTGGCCAACATAGGTCAGCGTATTATTGGTCTTGCTAGTTTCACACGACTCGAGGGTCCCGAATCCTGCATTTCGCGTGTCGCCGAAGAGCTTTGCAAGACGGAATGGATGCACCTTGCATGCCATGGTCTTGCCAACCGATCACGACCATTTGAATCAGCGTTTGCTCTCCACGATGGCCACTTTACGATCGGGCAGATCATGCGGTGTGAACCAGAGATTCCCCAGTTTGCGTATCTCTCTGCGTGTCATACGACTGTCGGAGACGAGGATAGTCCTGACGAGGTGATTCATCTCGCGTCGGCGATGCAGTTCGCCGGGTTCCGTTCTGTGATTGGCACGATGTGGGCGGTAGACGATGCAGAGACGAACAAGATCACGTCGACGTTCTACAAGTATATGGTAGACGTATCTGGTTGTCTGGATCATACTCGTGCTGCGTTCGCGCTGAACAAGACGATGAGATCAGTTCATGTACCACTTGATCAACGGATTCTGTATATCCATCTTGGTGCCTAGTTTTATTGTATCCTCGTTCATCCTAGCTTCTCGCTGTGTTCGATACTGTCAGATGTTATCCATTGTTTTTAGTGTAATACAGGATTATGACCTTGTACTATGACTCGATGATCATCTTGGACGATCATCGTACGTGCCTCTGTCGGTTTTCATGAGTCATTACCTGATGGCAGCGACGAATTTGCATAGGGGAGCGCTGGGAAAATGAACTCGTGCCATGCAAATTGCGATCCCGGTCGACTCGTCCTTTGAGAACGCATGTCACAAAACAAACTCTCCGTGATCGAAGGAATATGTTGAAGACGACGAGCCTCTGTATGTACCGTACGTCCCGTGCGCAGTGGCTCGTGGAGAAAGCAATCACGCCAGAAGAGCTTTTGGTGAACCGGTATGCGCATCGACGCGTCGTACCATATTGGAGGGGCTACGGGCGCTGATAGAAGACCTGGGCGTGTCTAGAATGGGAGATCGTATCAGTCACGGTCACGGACGATGCTCTTACACCGCCGACCGACATGTACAGCTGTCCTGGACGACCTGAGAGCGTCGCCGTTGCTCTTCCTCGCACGCCGTGTCTATGCATGGACACAGTCTCCTGTTCCAGTTCCACGCGACCAACCGTCTCCCACCGACATCCGCGTCGTCTGCATCTCTGACACCCACAACACCCACAGCGCACAACCACCCCTCCCTGAAGGCGACATTCTCCTCCACGCTGGCGACCTCACCCAGTCGGGTACCCTTCCAGAGCTCTGCGACGCCCTCACGTGGCTCAGCGTCCAACCCCACCCCGTCAAGATCTTCATCGGGGGCAACCACGACGGCGCGCTCGCAGAGCCCGAAACATGCGCATACATCCGCCAGGCATACCCTGCGTTGACCTACCTCGAAAATGACGTTGTCCAAGTGACCGTGCGCCACCACACCTTGCGTATCTACGGGAGCCCCTACACCCCCCAATACGGCACGTGGGCCTTCAAGTTTCAATACCCGCGCTTCCCCCCCTCCCATCTCCATCTAGCCACCGCGGTGCATAGTCATACCGTAACCGACATGAACCACCACCCAGCCGTGGCGCTCTGGTCGGCAGTACCACCCCAGACCGACATACTCGTGACGCACGGCCCGCCCCTGGGCCATCTCGACCACGGCGCAGGGTGCGCCGCGCTCCTGTCGACACTCTGGCGTGTCCGTCCACGACTACAGGTCTTTGGGCATATCCATGCCGCGCGCGGCGTCGAGCGCGTTCGCTGGGACGACGTCCAACCCGCGTTCGAGGCCATCTGTGCGTACGCGGACGCACACGCCGACGTCGGGATGAGCGCACGGTGGGCACGGTTTGTGACATTGGTGTGGCGGGCTGTGACGGCCAAGTTGTCGGGGTGGTGGTGGGGACGACGGACGAGACGGGCTTGGGGACGGGAGACGATACTTGTGAATGCGGCGAGTGTGGGAGATGATCATGGACAGGCTGGGGAGGAGGGTGCCGAGCGGAGAGGTGCGATCGTGGTGGATGTGGATGTGACATCTTGATTCATTGGTGCGTACATTGTTGCGGGGGTTGTCGAGGACACGGAAGTGGGCTGGCAGGGCACGCAGCTGTGGCAAGAGCATTTGAAGCTGTCGACGACCCCGTCACGAAAGCACACTTGGCAAGTTCATGAGCACCGTGACTGTGTGCTCTTGGTACCGCCTCTCCAGACAACGAATAGGTTAGTCGTCTTGTGGGTTCATTCCCAGTTCATCCATTGACTTGGAGGTGTCCGAGTCCTCAGTATCAGTATTTCGGACAGGCTTACTGTGGGACTTCGGCAAGTAATCTTCTGGAACATCTGCGTTGACACCTTGCCGTTCTTTCGCGTCGCCATTTACTATATGTCTACAGGCGGATACGCCTGCACCTGGACCCCATGTATATACTCCAGCTCGGTCTTCTCGGATGTGAATATGTGCAACTTGGACTGATCAGCTTGAAGCGAAGTCGAAAGCATAACACCTCTTCCATTTGATTCTGAACGTTATCGAGGAGTCGGTTTGCGTCTTCTCCATCATTTTGATCCTCGCTTCGTTTGCTCCGCCCCTCCATGTATACAAAAAAAATCAGGGTCAGAGCTCGAAAATCTGTCTCGACTTTTTGCAGCTATGTTGGTGTCAGCGCACAGCGTTGTCAAGTACACGCCGTGCCGCATCGTCGATTCTGGTTAAATGGCAAGTGCCTATGTCGAAGAAGGGCGCCAGCGGTTTGAACCGGGAGCATGGTGCTGAGTTTATGTCATCAAGAAGGGTCCAACGATCTTTTTTCCCCTGCTGATAGGGTCGATTCAATACAGAAGCAAGTTGGGTGTGGAGTGCGCGCCCAAATCCTTTGGGAATCCCGGCATGTCCTACTTACTGTACGTTGGATTCGTTTCACGGACGCGGCATGTGGACGAGGATGATTGATCTTGAAGTGCCCAAATTTGAGCTTTTTTTTTCGCCTAGGCAATTGTGTCGCGACGACCGTCTTGTATGTTCCTCACCGCAATCATGACGATGGCGGATGTCGACGAGTCCCTGGTACCTCGTGCACACACAAAAAAAAGAGTTCTTACTAAGTATGCATGTTACTGTATAAAATTTTCAAAAGGTCCCGTTTGAACTTTGAATTAGCAAATGCCGAGAATTGCGCAAGCTGCATTTGTATCGGAGGCCGCCGAAGTGAAAACTGTCTCGATCATTATAATAGTATGATATGTACAGTTCGATGTGGAACATAGTGAAATGAATGCAATGAGCTGGTGGACTCGGAGGGTGTCTAACGGCCGGCAACTTAGCCAGTTGGAGGTCCGATTAGGGAGACAACATGAGGCACCGCTCCAACCTCCATATGGTTTCGCTCAAGATCCGACACTTACTTATAATGACGCTTGCGCGGTCGGCACTCCAGGGCAATCTAACCCCATGTTACCAAGGAGTAACGAGTTGTCAAATGCATTATCCCCTTCGGAGGACGCAAGGGCCCTGTGACATCTCCAGTACTGGAGTGTCGATGCCGTACAAAAGAACAGTCGCCGTTCATTGTACAGCCTGTAAAATTTTTGCCATATCCCGTTGCCGAGTACGCTGTGCCAGTGTATCCATTTATTCGGGTGCGTGTGTAAAGAAAACACGGAGCCCTGAAGCTGTCGACCCACTGGCATGGTACTGCTATCTGTATGGTAAACCATATAACACACACTTCCATACTTCGGCTGATTTCAGCCCAACGTGCTGGCCCATTTGACGTCGCTCCTTGACCCACTGGTTCACGCATGTCTACTTCAGGTCCACCAGTTCTCCCTTTTAGTGTGGATAACACGCTAGGGGCACTCCTCATCGGCAGTCTTGTTGCCGCAACGTGAGTCTTCTTTCGGGACTTGGCAATTGCGCACACATCTGTTGCCGCAACGTGAGTCTTCTTTCGGGACTTGGCAATTGCGCACACATCTTACCAGACTGTTCTTTCAGTCTCTGGGGTGTCACGAGTGTTCAGACTTACATCTACTATCACAGATATCCTGACGATCCGCTGTTCTTGAAGCTGGTCGTGAGTCTCTTACTTGACATTGGAATACCTCTTGCTAATCTCTCGTTGGTGATAGGTAGTCGTGCTATGGTGAGACAATGTACACGTGGACCGGTTTTTTCAGTTTGCTGATACGGTGTCGCAGGATTTTGGATACTTTTGGCGCGTGCTTGACCAGTCATATAGCCTATCATTATCTCGTGACCAACTATATGAACCCCAAATCCATAGCGATCCCTGTGTGGTACGTCATCTCTTTGTAGCCCTCCAAGACGTAGCCATTCATGCTTTGTAGGACTTTGATCGTGAGTCACTTTGTTGTGATGACCCACCTCTGTCTAAGGCAGTGTTTTCCGGGAGATCCACCAAACGGTAACTGTGAGTATCTGGTGCTTCGTGGACTGGAGGGTTGTTTGATAAATAATCTACTTGCAGATCGTCACGGATGTGCTTGTCCGGTTGTAAGTAGACTCCACATATTCTACACATCTAACGTTAACCAACGTCCAGTATGTTCTCAAAGCGAGTATGGGGGTGTAAGTGTTTGTCATTCTTCGATGCTGTATTCCTGACAGTGTACAGTAAGCAGCCGAAACATTATCGTGACGTCCATCGTCGTGAGTCGAGTCTTCCAAGCGTTGGGCTCATCATGAGATTTTCGTTCTCACTCATCTCCTTAGTGGATCGTGTCAGCTTGCGATTTGAGTGAGTATCGTGCAGAGGGCCGTTTTACTCGTACTGACTCGTGACGTCTATATGTAGTTATTGGCCTGGGTAAGCTTCTTTTTGGAGATCGCCCAGACGAATTGAATGTGTTGCAGTAATCACAGCGAAAGCGTTAGTACTGGCTCCTTCTCAATGCACTGGAAATTTACACAGTATCCCAGCTTTCGACTCGCGTCTTGGGACCAACTTGATGACCTTGCAGTCAGTACACGTCCCGGGTACCTTTTCACACCCTGTTGAATCACTTTAGCCCCTCTTCTATACCAGCTTTGTCACGACCTTTTCGGGCGACCTTTACCTCGCCGTCGTGCTCTGTTATTACCTGTTCAAGTCGAGAACGGGATTCCAAAGGTAACGGTACTTCGTCTCATATCACTATCTCACTCAGCTCTTTGTTGTTCAAGGACGGATTCATTACTCAATACCCTTATTACATACATTATTACAACTGGTGATACACGTCTCTCATCTCCCGTTCCTGGTCGTTCTAATAACCATTATCAAAGGCCTACTCACATCGTGCGGACGTTTATCTAAGCTCTGCGACTGCAAACATTGATTTCTACCCTGCGACATCCACCAGCGTCGACGCCATTCTCGGGACTATATTAGTGCGTCGATCGCCGTGTTACTCTGCACGGGAGTTGTTGATCATACGTCATAGTTCGCTGTGATGCCAACAAACTATATTTTCATGGCATTCTATTTTAATCTTGCAAAGCGTAAGCATTCACAAAATTCATTTGCCCGGTAGGTGACACTGACACGGCGCGATTTATCAGTTTATACAAATTCGTACCTCGCCCTGTAAGTCTTACTTTTCGCTTGTCCCTTTCCTTTCGTTCTCTCGCCTGCAACTTACATCTTTATCATACATTATGGTGACGCATTTACCGTGAATTCTGTTTGGTTCATAGACTCAACGCACGCAAACGCCTCCGCAAACGCGACAGACATGTTTCCATCCAACTCTCAGGGTTCTCCGGCGACCCCCATTTCGCATCCGGCTTCACGGATTCGTCGACGGCACATTCTACACCAGGCGTCCTCCACAAGGCGAGTCTTCCGTGATGGGACGATTTCGCGTGTTTCTCATTCTCTCTCCTCTATTGGTGATGGCAGGCATCACAGCAGGATTTAGAAATCGGGGTGCATACGACCATCGACCGGATAGAATACCCGGACGCACGCGCCATCTGAGACGTCCGTTCCTACTGGTCCCATGCGTACGTGTACCGTCGCATGTTCACAAGAAGTGCGTTGTTTGTAGCTGATAGAGCTACCTTTGCTCCTCCAACCCTCGGTTTGCAGTGATACCTCTGTGCATTGTTCGTTTATTAGGTCATACCCCCAGTCTTTCGTAGTGTTTTTCTCGTCACTCTCAGTGTCACTGTCGAAGTTGTCTCGCTGTGTCGAGTTTCCTTGGGTGCGAGTGCTCATGGGTCTAATCTGTTTACATAAATCCGACTAACGTGCATGCTGGCATTTGTACTATAATAGATATCATGCATACTCCAGAAACAAAAAAAAATGTAGATTGGTGTGGTCCTTGGACACGGAAGAGGTACTAGAGGTGTGTGTATCCCGTGCAGCAAGGAAACGGATCTAGAGTATTCGTCATCACACTCGACTGGCGTATCACACGGTGACCGTGTCTCCCCATGGCTCACGTTGCGACAGTTTTGCATCCGCTCTCGATCGCATGGCCACGACATTCCCTGTCAAGGACAATGTCCTTACATCCCCCGACTGGTCAGCCTCTCAATAAGCGCTAACTTGCCGTCGAGACGCAAAGGATCCGGCATGGTCGGGGACCACTGAAGGTTCCATATAGTGGTTGGATATAAATGCGAGACCTGAGGTGTAAGTATATTTTTGGCAGCACCATGCGTGCGTATAAAGTGTCCACCTTGGTCGATGATTCAGACATGTTTGTAGAGAGACACGCCCGGGTTGTCGGCACCTTGAGAGCTGAGAAACCTGTGTATCAACCGAGTCTATCATTGACCGTCCAGAACATAAGGACTCATCTCAGCACGGGCCGGGTGTAGCCGCCACCAACAGCCCTGCTGCGCAGTGACGGAGCGCTTGATAACCGGGTATAGGTATGAATAAGCCGAAAAAAAACGCACCGGAAATGAACCACGCGTGTGCATTTATCGATATCATGGAATGCCTGATACCGAGTATGGGCGTTATTACATGTTCTTGCGTGCGAACATGACAACGCTCGATGAAATATCGCCATCATGGGGTCGTCGGGTAAGACAGCGGAGCCGCACCGTGATTGAGATGAGGTATGTACTCGAAAAGTTCTTTTTTTTCTCTATCTGACAGGGAACGGTGATGGAGGAAGCAGCGGAGCTTGCGGATCCAACAAAGCCACCATGTAGAAAAGTTAGTACCTGGCGTGCACAGGGAATTCTTTTCGGCTGGCAGGGACTCGTCATACAGCCTGTTACAGTGTCATGACGATCAGAGATCCGATAGTGCCACACTGAATTCTTACCGACGTTCGAGTCTGGCCGCGACATATCGATAGTCTTTGGACGTCGCTGATGGTGGCGCAATGGGAGAAAGGATGATTGCGTGGCTACGAGTACAGGATGTGTATGGTAGCTACGCGATAAAGAGGGAAACGGTAACCAGGAACCAGCGATGTCGAACACCTGAGCATTGCGTGAGTTGCGAGGACGGATGGGAAACGCTTCGAGAAAGAAGTCAGCATTGACTCTGGGAAAAACTTGAATTGCTGGACCTACTACAGTATCCCCTCTCACCCAATATCTTCCTAGAAGCATCGCATTTCGTCAACGACAAGGCGAGATAGTCTTCATCACTTTGAATATCTCTCTCATGTTTCTCCCCCAGGACTTGTATTCATTCAGTAGACCGCTCACGCAGTCCGAGTGGGATACACTTCACAGTTATACACGTCACATCCGATCCATAGTGAATAGTGCCTGTGGACATACGTAGATAATACGACAGCCTTTGGGCAATGTGAACTTGTTTTACACCAGCGCAACGGAGTATCAGCTGCGCGAAGTTTTGTACGTGGATGAATAGTAGAGAGAGTTCTGGGGTGCAACCTAGGGGGTCCTTCAGTGATCGAACCCGTCCTCGAGGCATGGTCATATGACACTCTCGACCGCCGCTTATGCCAGTAGGCTGTTCGCCACGTTCCCGCTCTGGTGACGATGCCTCGTATCGATCCGGATAACAGCTTCCAAAAGCACGCCCATTTCGCATATATACTTCCTCTGCCAGTGTGGAACAAACGTGAACCTTGGGTTTCTCTGATATCAACTTGAAAAGCACGTCGTTGAAATGACTATCGTGCGCACCTCTCTGGTCTTTAGACTCCAGCTGACTTGATGGCTTTTAGATCCACCCAGCCCTACAGGATGCGATCCGAGAAATCAAGGAAATCTGCAAGGCCAACGGAAGTAAATCGCAGTATTTTGCATTCGGTATATGAACTTGAACGACATCTCACTCCATGTTGCGAGCTCATCATACCAGGTAGTGAGGGATACAAGAGCAGCGTAAGGCATTTCTTCGAAAGTAGCACGGAGATCGCGGCTGGCGCCGTCCAGCCTGGCTCGGCAGACGATTTAGGCGAGATCGTAAGCATTTGAACGCGACTGCTTTACAGACACTTCCTCATTCACGTATGCTGTAACCAAGTTAAAAATTATTGCCCATTACAAGGTTCCGTTCGCTGTAAGCCAGTCCTTGTTTGGTCATCATCACTTATAGTTGGCAATCCTTTTTTCTCTAGGTCAAGGGCGGTGGCCATGCCACGAACCCCCGCTTCAGTTCTACCGAAGGCATCCAGATCTCTATGTGCCGTTTCAATAAAATTCGCCTTGAGAAAAAAACTGATTCTCTTCTCCCTCCCGGCTCCATTGAGGAGACTCATTCTATTGTGCACATCGGAGCCGGCTGTCTCTTCGACGAGGTTTACCGAGAAGTGGTCCCTCACGGCCTCAACATCGTTGGGGGGTCATCAATCGGTGGTGTTGGCGTTGCAGGGTGGTTGCTCGGTGGCGGCTATTCGTTGAAGACAAACCTGTATGGGCTGGGTATCGACAATATTGTGCAGGTCGAGATTGTTCTTCCTACTGGGGTGACCAAGACGGTCAACAACCAGAGCAAGGACGACGATAAGTTATTGTTTATGGCCGTGAAGGTGGGATCTTTTCTGGGTGTCTATCGTCTCGTCATGGCTTGAAGTTGATATTTTCATTCTACTAGGGAGGAGGCAACAACTTCGGGATCGTCACTGAATTCACGGTTCGAGCACACGTCCAAGTGAAGCCGACTTGTGTACGTCCCCAGGCGTTAACACTTTTATACATTTACTCTATGGCGTACGTAGGGTTGTCTCTTACAATACGAGGTCGAAGACTTCGAAGAGGTCAAGACTGCTATTGTCAACTTTGCCCGGCAGGAGGACGCGAGAGCATCTATCGTCGCTGCATTCAGATACTACTGCAACTCTGGTGGTATACAGGTATGTCGTAACGCGTCGATTGCGCTGTACATTTCATTCCCGTAGGCCAAGTTAACCGTCCAATGCTTCTATGATGGACTACCACGCGGGAACAACCCTTTTGCGGAACTGCTTGAAATTGACCACAAGACCGAGAGCGGCGGGGGTGACACAGTCGGATTGGAGTCAAGCCCGCTCCCTGCACCGCCAACAGAGTTACAGATAAACATGCCAATGGCATTTCCCGACCTCCGTGTTCTACCTGGCACCATTACCCCCAAATGGTCGGGACTAGTGTTGTACGACAACTATCACTCATTTGACTATCAAACATCTTTCGTCAATGAGGCACTGGACATGCAGGACGTCCAGGTGGACGAGATTGAGTCGCCACCACCCCCTGCCTATAACTACGTGGATGTTGTTGAAACCGCAAGTAAAACTTCTATCACGACGTCGTTGAATCTTGGGACGACTCCTGGGACGATGCAGTGGCAACCGCGCAGGGTCGTTACCGCCGCTTCTATGTGAGTGCAACTTCCTTCCTGCGTACTCACCGTTGCTCAGACATTTTATTTGATAGTGAGACACTCTCACCACAGTCACAGCGTTATATTAAGCGGGCGATGGCAGGTGTCGGAGAGCATCCTCGGTCTGTCTCATCTGTTGGGGTAGACCCACGTGCTGATATTTGGAATTCCTTAGCGGTCGTTGGGGAAATGTCATGGTCGACATTTACACCAAGGAAATCGTTGATGAAATCGGGCGTCAAGCATCCGTAAGTGGTGGTTGGTCCGTCCAACGATGTGATCGTCGTTCAACCCCCACAGAAAGCTGCAAGGGAGATGCCAGGCCATGGTGGCAAACGCGTCGTGATTGACATTTGGCCTTTCACCAAGTGCATGTTCTATAAGGCCACCATGTGCGCTTGGCCGCACTCCTGGGACCAACCCAATGGCCCCATTCTCGCCTACTTCCTCTGGGAAGGTTCCGAGAACGACAAGTTTTGGATCCAGCAGATGGAACATGCACTGAAGGCGATCAAGAAGAAAGTCGACAAAGCCCGTGGGCCTATCGCGAAACCGCTCCCAGTCTACTCGAACACGACGTTGGACACCACTCGACCCGAAGATATTTATGGTGATAATTTCGAGCGCCTGAGGGTGGTGAGAAAGATGTTTGATCCCGAGGGTGTCATGGACTTGACTGGAGGGTTCAAGATCCCTCTTCCCGACGAGCAGTGAGGACGGAAGCAAAGGATTGGAGTGTATGATTATCAAGGATGTTCAGTACCAGTTTCAAGTATTGAGATGGTGATGGTTGGTTACAGCTGCTTTGCTCTGGTTATCGTGATAAAGAATCCTGCCAGAGATGCAGGTTTAAATTTATCTTTGAATTACTGATCATTCATAACTTATGACTGAGATGAGTCAAAGACGAGTGCTCGAGTTCGAAGTTCGGGTCCCCCGGTTCTTTTAGTTCCGTTTTCACTTGACAGGGCCTGTCATTGACGATCAATGACTTGATGGTGTCAAGGTACCAGCAGCAACGTACCCACTGGATTCTTACCAGGTAGCCAGTATTTTTTTGTTTGACATTCCGAAGGCTGACTTTACCATTGAAGTTGAAACGGGTTGCAAGGCTGCCAGGTTCAGGCTGTGCAGCGCCTCCGATGTGCCACATATGCAGCTGCAAACGTGTCGCATGATGTCCTATCATCTCCGCTGTTCGGGTGTTGCCTTGGGTCCTTCAACTTCTTAGTGAGTGTACGCAAGAATTGTCGTCTATGACTCAACAGCTTGTCTCATAGACCGGTGACCGGTCTGGTCACCAGACGAGGATAGTACGGTGCGAGTTACTTTCCATGATTCACGCAGACTTCTCGATGTGCCGGTTTGTTCCATTACTTACCTCTCACCAAACAGTCATTACTTAGAGGAGTGAGCTTTCCGTAAATTCCCGACGGACAACGAATGTGATCTCCATGGCAACCGTGACATGGACGTCGGTTCATGAGCAAAGCGGTACGATATTGACAGTTTGATTCACGTTCTGGGGTTCCCGTTTCGTACAGGGATAAAGCGACCCAACGACGTGGGTGTAAGCAGACTGGTCCACCCGCGTGCCGCGATGGGCGATCGCCGTGCTATGCCGGTATGCCAGACCTCTCACATTGGGACAGCAGTTCCGAGTCTTCCAGGACAGCGGAGTTGGTTGGTGGAGCGCTTTTGGATCACGCCGATTAATTTAAGACTACACAGTTGCCCAGTATCCTCAGTCTTATCGATCAACCTCTTCCTTCTCCTTTTCGCGAACCCCACCATGGCTGAAGAGAAGCTTCCATTCGATTTGGACATCACGCTGGGGGCGCTCCTCATCGGTGGACTTTTTGCTACAGCGTAAGTTTCTTATGTGTAACTCATCCGCCTTGCTAATACCGTTCAGTTTCTGGGGTCTAACGAGTACTCAGACTTACACCTACTATAGACGATACCCTAACGATCCGCGGGCCGTGAAGTTGATTGCAAGTCTCTCCTCTCTTCGATTCTTCTCCCCACTTATTTCTTCATTGGTGTACGCTTTTTGTCACAGGTGGCTTTCCTATGGTCTGAGCAAAGCAAGTGGATCTGTTCTTTCTAACGCGCTTTCAGGGTGCTGGACACCTTCGACGCCTGCTTGACTAGCCATATAATCTATCACTATCTCGTAACGAATTACACAAATCCGCCGGCTATCGCAACGCCTGTATGGTAGGTGGCATTGGTTGGCATTTCCAGAGTGAACTTATCGTCGCTTCTTTAGGAGCCTTCTTGTGAGTCACTTGGTTTGACAGGCAAAGGTCCGTCTCAAAACGCTATCCATGCCAGGTCCATGTTATGATAACGGTGAGATAACTGATCTTCACGGTGTCAGTGAACGGTTTTCGGACCTTTGACTTCAGACCATTATGAACGCAATTATACGCTTGTGAGCGTTTCCACTAGACGCCATGTCCGTCGAGTTTCTGATCAAAATAAAGTATGTTCGCCTGGGCAGTGTGGACCCGTAAGTCTCTGATTTAACGTGCGGTGGCATTTCCTGATGTCTTACAGTGAATGGTGGGCACGGTATCTTGACGTTGATTGTGGTTAGTCGGGTTCCGCGAGGCTCGGAGTCGGGATGACCATTCCGTTTTGACCCATGTTTCCAGGGCGTCATAACCATTGGTGACATAGGTCCGTGTGTCGGAGTACCTGTTTTCGTCCATCTGATTCGCAGTGACCACTCCTCCCCGTCTATGTAGTTGTTGGTCTCGGTAAGCTTTTCTCTGTGACGATCAATTCAACAACTGAATGTTTTACAGCAATTACTGTCAAAGCGTAGGTTTTGACTTGGGCTATGTTTTATCATATGAATTCTTGGTGTGCTCAGCTTTGGCCTTCATTCCTATCCGCAACTCGATTTACTTTCCGTCAGTCTAACCGCTGATTTGTGGTCGTGATTTCTTACGGCCATTTCAGACGCTACTCTACATCAATTTTGCCGCGGGGGTGCTAGCTGATTTTTTGGTAGCGATCGTGTTGTGTTGCGATCTGTTCATGTCAAGTTTTCGGAGGTAAGGAGTCTTCATTCGATCTACTGCGAGTTCACTTGTTCCCTGTCCCAAAGCACGGATAAACTATTCAATGTGCTCATTGCATACTTGGTTGCGACCGGTAAGCCGCCCGTCCTGGTCTTACATTCTTGATCATCTTGAACAACCCTTGACTAGGCTTCTTCACATCGTGTGTTGCTTTTCGTTTGATCTCTGCGTCAGAACTGTTGAATGACCACATCGATTAGGGTGGATGCTATACTTGGCACTGCTCTTGTGAGCGCATTTCCACCCTCTCTGCCTTGAAGCATCGTTTATCGTGTGTCGTAGTATGTCATGATGCGGAGAAACTTCATTTTCATTGGGTTTTACGTCAATCTTGCAAAGAGTATGCAATCTCAATCTCTCAACTAAAATTTGCATGCATACTGAGATCTTGGTGACTCTAGTGTACATCAATTCGTATCTCTCCCTGTAAGTACGATCGTCCTACTGGTGAAACGACTTACCTGGTTATCATCATGCAGACTCAACGCGCACCAGCGCCTTCGAGAGAAATCCGAGCCGCATACCACCCACTCTGCGAAGAAGCCCTCGCTGTCGAATGCTTTCAGCAAGGCACGTCTCCCTCCTCGACCTTGTGCAGACTTGGGATCATACTTACTTGTCTGCCCCCGCTCTCAGACCGAACAGATGCCCTCTGGTGAAATGGTCGTGAGCGTCCAGACGACGGTGGATCAAAAGTCGGAACGTTATTATTCGCGTTGAGTGTCGTCTTCTTGTGACAGATGCGTCTCGTTTGTTGTTGGGAGTAGGGAGAGGATGCGATCGCGAAAGTTGACTGCTCGTTTGTGTATCATAGGATTCGCATGTATCTTGTCGGTGTATTTAGTTTTACTGCAGTGCAGTACGGTCTCTGTTTATACGAATGAGAGATGGTGCGAACCTACACATCCCGACAGTGGAAACCGATCGCATCAGCACAGGGACAGTGACAAAAACGAGGGCCGTTGTGCGATAACCTGGCCAGGAGACACCATCGGTGCAGAGGATTTCATTTCCAGTTCTGTCGGTCTGTCGACCAGAACACGAATACCAGTCAAGATCGCAGAGGTGCATTGGTCAAAATCTAAGCATTCATCTGGATCTTCTCCGTGAGGGATGGTGCTCGTGCCAGTTGGACATCGTCGAGTTAGGATAAGTAATAGGATTTGATGTGGAGGTGGAGATGACCACTGACATGGACACGTGACTGCCCTCTTACCACGACAACAAGGTCACTCGGATTCACTTCACTGCTTACTTCCAAGTCATCAAGTCGTCCGCACTCGGAGCGACAGGGTCAAGGAGCTTGTATACCATGCTGCCTACGAGAACGAAGAAAAGGGCGTCCCCAGAGACAGATGCAAGTTCAGACCAGTCGAAACGTGCCAAAGTAGAAGCATTCCAAATCCCGGATCGTACGCAAGAGAGCGGCGAGAGCGAGATGCACTCGATCGACTCCACACATACCCCAACGTCTTCGTGTCGCTCACCCAGCAAACGTACGGCCGAAATTCCAAGTACGCCAGCCGTGTCGTCACCCGATCGAAGGCAAATGGACGTTGACGTTGAAGACACCTCTGCCCTCCTGCATTTCACGAGTCCTTCTCGTTCTAATTTTCCTTTTACGACCCCTCCATCGCCTCTTACACCTCTCCCATCTTCGCCGGTCACGGACCGTTTGCCTGAAATGCATACTTTACTAGCTAATGTATGTCCACTGCATGCTCACAGGGCATTACTGACCACCCGGGATGTATTACAGACTGGCGTTCACGTTCCCAGTCGACCCTTATCAGCAGCAGCAGCCTCCACCCCGCGCCCGACTTCAGCGATTCCAGGTTCACCTCCCGCTTCCCAGTCTTGTCCCACTAGATCCCCTCTAAATTCGGTCAACTCGATGGAGTCGATAGCTCCTCCAGCTGCCCCACAGAAGAAAGACGATCCAGAGAGTGCTGCAGCCGCACCCGGGAGTTCCAGTCAGCCGAAAGATGCCTCGTTGGGCAACCCAGATGTAGAGCTCTCTCGGGAGCCTAGTTCACGATCGGACGCACTGCCTATCTCCCGTCCTAGGATCATCGAAGCTATGAAACCCAAGCGAGGACCTTCCGTACAGCATAAGCCAAAACGCCTCACAAGGAGCGTGTCGATGAAGGAGCAGAGGGTGAAGGGCGAGGATGCAGAGATTGTAGCCACTACAACAGAAGGTGAGGACCACATATGTGGCCGCCCCATTCTCATTATCAGTGAGTACTGACGACGCTTGTCAGTGCCTATTGCGACTACGAACTTGAATCCTGTCGCAGGACCCTCGTCCGCGGTCGTTTCTAAACCTCGCTTGCCGAACTCGGCTGGTGTCATGACCCCGAAATTGAAGCCACCGCTGATCGCTCAGAGGTCTACCACTTCTGTGTCAACACTCCCGCCTGGCTCTAGCAAATTGAGACAGGCGTTACTTTCTACGTTTGTTAAAGCAAAGCCACCAACTACGGGAGACATTGTTGCTACTGGCGGCCCGGCAGCATCGACGTCGACAGACACCGGTTTATCGAGAGTCGTTCCTTCCTCATCTCCATCCAAGATTCCTCTTCCAGTATCGCCCTTGAATCGACTTTCAACATCACACTCTCGAGGAACCGTAAGACGTTCGCTTACAACCCTCTCTCATGCATTGGAGAAGCTAGCCGCGCCACCACCCAGCCGCCCAAATACAAGCATGGGGTTCCTTGAGAAGGGAGGGACTAGCGAGGATGGTTCACACGACAGCAAAGGGAAGAGAAAGGCCAAGGATGACGTATCGTTACCCGTGACGTCTACCGCACAGAGAACCCGGACGTCATTTGCGCAGCACACTGCTTCGTCGCTCAAACGTGCAGCGGCCGTGACGGGATCTGGTTCGGCAGCGAGGATGCGAGGTCGGGGTGGGGCTGCAGTTGGAGTTACGGGAAGGACGAGAGGAGTTGGAGGCATCTTTGGTAAACCTACAGCCACGGCAAGTAAGAAGACGAGATTACCCGTCGTAATGGGTAGCCCGGTCAAAGGACGGGGAGGTATGGGCGACTTGTACAGGGATGGTGATGCTCTGAACGCGAACAAGCACCCGTCAACATCGGGTACGAGAGGCGCCGGGGGTGTCACAGGCGAAGAAGACGTATTCATGTCACAAGACACGACGGCAGGTGAAGGTCCACAAGACGCAATGATACAAGATGTCTTGGCAGCGCCTTCGGTGAATGAAGGTGAAAGTACTGCAGCTCAAAAGCCATCACCCACGACGACAGCCAACGCGAGCCATGGCATCGAGATCGATCTAACGACCTCGCCCATTTTGGCGGACAAGGGAAAGCAACGAGCCGTGCCATCCTCGACACTCAATCCGGCTTCGTCAGCACTCAATGCTCTCTCAGAGAGTCTGTCATCTTTGCCGCAGACACCTACCCCGCCAAAACCGAGAGCGGTTGGGACGCGCACTGGGTTGCGAAGTTCCAATGCGGCGGCGAGCAAGGACACTCCTGTGCTCAATGGTTCTGGTGGTGTGGGTCCCAGCGGAAACAGCGAGGTTAATGGCAGTGGTCCGAGCAGTGGGACGGCGAACGATATCAAGAAACCCTCCCTCAAAATCCTGAAGGGGTGCGCAATATTCGTGGACGTGCGGACGGAGCAAGGGGACAATGCGGGGAGTTTATTTGTCGATATGCTCAAGGGACTTGGTGCAAAGGTGAGGATCCTTGAGCTACGAGAGGAAAATATCAGAAATGGATCGAGTTTTTACATCTAGATCATGTCCCGTCTTGGCTCAAGGTCCACGCATATCGTGTACAAGAACGGGCATCCGCATACACTGACACGATATCGGTGTGTTCATTGCTTATCTCGTTCCGTTCGTCCCTTACATATCTACCGTTGGTGTAGCATGCTGAATGACCCCAAACCTGTCGTCGTCGGTATCGCATGGGTCGTCGAGTGCGTTGAAAAACGTGCCAAGGTGCCCGAGGAGAAGTTCAAGATCGATGTAGGCCTGATGAACGTGGCGGGTGGTCAGCACAAGGTGCACCCCACGCACTTTCATCCCCTTTGTCTACTCATCATGATTGGGATTATCATTTCTAGCGCCCCCGGTCCATGCTTCCAAAGCATTTGATCCCCGTTTCACCAGGCCCCGATGATGACGTACCTCTACACGTGTCCTCCGAGGCCGATGAAGACAATGAAGGCGCGACCGGTATCGACGGGTCACCTTGTACGTGAATGTCTTGTTCTGCCGTGTGATTTGCGTCTCATCGTATGGTCGTTCTAGCTCAACACCTAAACTTGAGCATCCGTTCGAAGGACGACGACGATTTGCCGCCACTCGAGCGTGCACGGCGACGCAGGAGCGTTTTGCCTGGTGGACAGACGCGGCTCTTTTCCTGACGGTCGCCTGTGGCCTTTGTAGGCTGCCATTACCGTCTGGTCTGGATCGCAGAGATGACGGGCCTATCTTGAGTGGACCGAGACGAGCGTGGCCGGGTTGGGTGTGGAGTGGACTCTCCGATGCATTGTTATCTAGTTCTCTTTCTTTCTTTCCTTTGTCAGTCGGTGTTGGTTACTTAATCTAAGATTTTTCAACCTCTTCAACGAGACGACTTTACACGCTTTAATCGAGTCCGAATTCTCCCTAACAGCCGGTGGAAGCTACGGTATAGTCCCATCCAGGTTCGCCGATCCAGCTCTGGTTGGTGAACATCAAAATCTATCTTCAGAAACCACCGACGCCGCTCGATAGCGTCATTTATAGCCTTTGTCGTATCAAGACATTACCTTCCAAAGACAGCGTCTTTTTTATTTCGAGGCTGCCAAGTAATCAATCTCAGCTTCTGTTATATAACACCTCGTCGTCCATAGGAAAAAAGAGCAGTGAAACCCTCTCCAACAACATGTGGGATGAAACCACGAGAATCATCATTCCGCACCGAGTTGCGTGGCCCTATGTAGACAAAAAAAAGTCCCGAATGTAATGGCCCACCAGCGTCCGAACGTGCGCTGCATGTATGTGAATATTTCTTCGTCTGGCCTTGGTTAGGAGAATGACGTGGAGCGACAGAGACGGATCGTGGATGGTGGCGACGAGCGGAAGATGCTGACATGACTACGTGAACGCCACCCGGAGGGGAATATATCGCAATCAACCCCATGCTGCAGTCGTACTGTGCGACGGACCATCAGACACGACGCGTGCAAAAAGGGTGAAGAAGCGGTGTCACTGACCTATAGTTGACGATGAGATGGCCGTCCGTCGCAAACGACTGTTCAAACGTTCATTGTCTTGGCAAGCCAACTCGAAAGTAGTCGCGCCATGTACCCACCTTGAACAAGTTGGACACTGTATCGTCCGGCGCAGGCGAGAATGCCAAGTTGATATACGTAAACTATGGTCGTCAAACGGAGAGAAAAATTGTCAGTGGATGCCCATCACACGGTTCATGATCAAAAGGAGAAGTCAAGGCAAGAAGCGAGAATGTTCACATACCAATGGCTCCCCCGCCTTCCATCCCAACTCTTTCCTTAAAAATTGGATCACCGCCTGAAACCGGTTCGCAGCCGTGATCTTGTAAAAGTTTTGCTTCATGATCGGAGCATTGCCGACAGCCTTGAAACGCACGACGACTGTTCTCCCGTGCCCGCATATCCGTATTGACATCATCGTCATCAGGAACAGAAAAAAAGCAGTTCCCGTCAGAACGTATTACGCATCGAAGCTATAAAAACGGACCTTTGGAGGGATCCTTCTTCTTGTAAGTCTCCAACGCTTGGATGGCTTGAACGAGAGATTCGCCGCCTTCGCCTGGTGTCCAGGGAAGCGTGGTTTGACGGCCGAGGTCTTCTGGACTGCCTGGTGCCTGCGCCATCACCTTGAGGACCGATTGTGGTGGCCGCAGTGAGCGTTGTGCACGCAGGGACGATGGTGATGGTCTTGACGAAAAAGGTAATCATCACGGAAAAAACAAACGAGCCTAAGGGCACACGGTGACCTCTATCGACTCCGGTGGTGCCATCGTCGCATATTGCACCTTGGGATCATTTCTATGTCACCTATGGTCCGTGTACAATGTTCTTGTAGTCCATTGCTCCATGTGCTCACGTTGAATAGAGACACTCAGAATAAATCCCTTGTTGACCATATACATTTTGTTGAACACTCAGACTCACACCGATGCAACCAAAAAAAAACTGCAACTTGCAAATCGGTCCGACGCAATCTTTTTTTTTGGGGGGAGTGGTTAGAGTCCCCCCGACAAATGCTTCGCAGAGGCGCGATGGTCCGGCATTCCATAACTCTGTGATGTGCGACGCGACCGCAGTTCGAGTGTGAATCGGCAGACGATGGATAGCGTTGATTTCTAAGTACAACTTGAATTCCGGGGCACAACTTCGAACTGCCGCGTCAGCGAGGCGGTGGGAGTGGATAGACAACGCACGGTTGAGGCTAACGACATGACCGTGACGCTCACATGGGGCCCGTGCAGCATCATGAACGGCGACCAATTTATTTGCCAGACCGTTTTTACTTCATGCTGTCCTTGCCTCAAGCGCCCGACATCCCAGCCTTTTCCTCAGACCACAGCGTCGAACCAAGTTCTATCAGCCAGTACTTATGAAACCAAAAGGTATGTTTATCTTCCCTTTCAGTGTGAACAGTAGTGAAATGATCATATTATATGCAAGTTCGCCGGGTACATTCAAGGGAAAAACCCGTCGTCGCCAGGTTTAAACAGATTTCGGCAGCCCGCATGCGTTCAAAATGTACCCGTTTCATCCTGTCTGTGTACAAAGCACAAGAAATGATGTGTCTACTAGTTGAACAGCTGCGTTCATTGGGAGAATCCCTTGTTGCAAGCATCATAGATCATCAAATACCAGAACATCCTGGTGACCCAGATCAATCGGCCTCTTTGGCCGACTTCCCACTTCCTCTCTGGTGTTGGTACAACCTGCTCAGAGACACAACAAACCTTCGGGAGGGCATCGTTCTTACTCGAGAAGGGCTCGAACTTTACCCACCTGAGCACCCCAGTCGGTGGATCGTTGTAGCAATGGCTGCACTTTGGCTCGGCACTCAGCACAGACGAGTCAGTGGAGTGGGATCCATCATCATCCTCGAGCAAGAAGCAGTACAACTTTGCACGCAACGACATCGTGATCGCTGGGTTGCTTTGAACAAACTTGCGTTCCGTCTCTCGACACGCTACAAGCAGCTCGGAAGAGTGGTGGACCTCGATAATGCCATTGCTTTGCGTCGAGAAGGACTCGAGCTTCGTCCGCAAGGACACCCTGATCAGTGCATGTCTTTGAACAACCTTGGAGCGTGTCTCTTGATTCGCTACGAGCAGCTCGGGGTAATCGCGGACCTTGACGAGGCTATTGTCCTTGGCCGAGAGGCGCTCGAACTTCGCCCGCAAGAACACCCTGATCGCGCCCCGTCTTTGAACAACCTTGGATCGTGTCTCTCGACTCGCTACAACCAACTCGGAGCAATGACAGACCTCGATGAGGCCATTGTCCTTGGCCGAGAAGCACTCGAGCTTTGCTCGCAAGGACACCCTCATCGTTCCACGTCCTTCAACAACCTTGCACTCCATCTCTCAACTCGCTACAACCAGCTGGGGGGAATGGCGGACCTCGATGAGGCCGCTGTCCTTGGCCGAGAAGCACTCAAGCTTTGCCCCCAAGGACACCCAGATCGCTCCACGTCTTTGGACAACCTTGGATTGTATCTCTTTCTTGGCTATAAGCAGCTCGGGGCAATGGCAGACCTGAACGAGGCCATTGTCCTTGGCCGAGAAGGACTCGAACTTCGCCAGCGAGGACATCCTGATCGCTCCATGTCATTGAACAACCTTGCATTTCATCTCTCGGCTCGCTATGACCAGCTCGGGGTAATGGCAGACCTCAATGAGGCCATTGTCCTTGTCCAAGAAGCACTCGAACTTCGCCCGCAAGGACACCCTCACCGCTCCATGTCGTTGGACAGTCTTGCGGTGTGTCTCTCAACCCGCCACGATCAGCTCGGGGCAATGGCGGACCTTGATGAGGCCATTGTCCTTTGCCGAGAAGCACTGGAGCTTCGCCTGCAAGGACACCCTTATCGCTCCACGTCTGTGAACAACCTTGGGTTGTGTCTCTTGACTCGCTACAGCCGGCTCGGGGCGATGGCGGACCTTGATGAGGCCATTGTCCTTGGCCGAGAAGTTCTCGAACTTCGCCCGCAAGGACACCCTGATCGTTCCACGTCTCTGAACAACCTTGGGTTGTGTCTCTCCACTCGCTACGAACAGCTCGGGGCAATGGCGGACCTTGATGAGGCCATTTTCCTTTGCCGAGAGGCACTCGAACTTTTCCCACAAGGACACCCTGGTCGCTCCGCATCTGTGAACAGCCTAGGATTGTATCTCTGGACTCGCTACAACCAGCTCGGGGCGATGGCAGACCTCGATGAGGCCGTTGTCCTTGTCCGAGAAGCGCTCGAACTTCGCCCGCAAGGACACCCTGATCGCTCCATGTCTCTGAACAGCCTTGGTTCGTGTCTCTTTACTCGTTACAGCCGGCTCGGGGCGATGGCGGACCTCGATGACGCCATTGTCCTTGGCCGAGAAACTCTCGAACTTCGCCCGCAAGGACACCCTGATCGTTCCACGTCTCTGAACAACCTTGGGTTGTGTCTCTCCACTCGCTACGAACAGCTCGGGGCAATGGCAGACCTCGATGAGGCCGTTGTCCTTGGACGAGAAGCGCTCGAACTTTTCCCACAAGGACACCCTGGTCGCTCTGCGTCTGTGAACAACCTGGGATTGTATCTCTGGACTCGCTACAACCAGCTCGGGGCAATGGCAGACCTCGATGAGGCCGTTGTCCTTGGTCGAGAAGCGCTCGAACTTCACCCGCAAGGACACCCTGGTCGCTCCTTTTCTGTGAATAACCTTGGGTTGTGTCTCTCGACTCGTTACAAGCAGCTTGGGGTAATGACAGATCTCGATGAGGCTGTTGTCCTTGGTCGAGAAGCACTCGAACTTCACCCGCAAGGACACCCTGATCGCTCCACGTTTTTGAACAACCTTGGATCGTATCTCTCCACTCGTTACAAGCAGCTCGGGGCAATGGCAGATCTCGATGAGGCCATTTTCCTTTGCCGAGAGGCACTCGAACTTTTCCCACAAGGACACCCTGGTCGCTCTACGTCTGTGAACAACCTAGGATCGTATCTCTCGACTCGTTACAAGCAGCTCGGGGCAATGACAGACCTCGATGAGGCCGTTCTCCTTGGACGAGAAGCGCTCGAACTTCACCCGCAAGGACATCCTGATCGCTCCACGTTTATGAATAACCTTGGGTTGTGTCTCTCGACTCGCTACAACCAGCTCGGGGCAATGGCAGACCTCGATGAGGCCATTGTCCTTGGACGAGAAGCGCTCGAACTTCACCCGGAAGGACACCCTGGTCGCTCCACGTTTATGAATAACCTTGGGTTGTGTCTCTCCATTCGCTACAAGCAGCTCAGGGCAATGGCGGACCTCGATGAGGCCGTTGTCCTTGGCCGAGAAGGACTCGAACTTCACCCACGAGGACACCCTGATCGCCCTATGTTTTTGAGCAACCTTGCATCTCATATCTCGGCTCGCTACAAACAGCTTGGTGCAATGGCAGACCTCGATGAGGCCATTGTCCTTGGCCGGGAAGCACTCGAGCTTCGCCCGCGGGGACACCCTGATCGCTCCGTTTCATTGAACAACCTTGCAGATTGTCTCTCGATTCGCTGTAAGCAGCTCGGTGCGATGGCGGACCTTGATGAGGCCATTGTCCTTGGCCGGGACGCAGTCAACCTTCTCCTTCCGGGTCATATATATTGGTCCAGCTCGTTGAAGACCCTTGCAAGCGCCCTCTATACTCGGTTCATGCAGCTGAGACAACCAGACGATAGGGATTCCCTATTCGCTTTGTATGCTCAATTGGTTGATGCACCACCCCAATTGGTGTCCCCAATGGACCTGTCTGCCGCTCGAGCATGGATCCAGGTGGCCGAAGAGTTCCAGCACCCCTCAACACTCCTTGCATATGAAACGTCACTGCGATTACTTATTCATCATCTTGCTGCCCTCCCGCCTCTGCCCCAACATCTTATCATTCTCAAAGAGCGTTCAGCTTCCCTCGCAGTGGACGCGTTTTCCGCATGTCTTCGTAGAGGTGCTCCTGTACGTGCTGTTGAGCTTCTCGAACAAGGCCGCAGCATCTTTTGGAGTCAACTCAGTCGCCTCCGTTTCCCACTTGACGATGTCATGACATCTGGTCCAGCAGGAAGGCTGTTGGCAGACGAATTCATGCATGTGGCCTCGCTTATTCGCATTGCCCTGGATTCACCTGGTGTAGATCAGCATGGACGTGTGTGCCATCTCGGCTTTGAGATGCAGAGAATCATCATCAATATTCGCGAGTTACCTGGCTCCTCTCGTTTCCTTCTTCCTTCCCTCTTCTCAGATATTCGCCATGCCGCCAGTGGGGGACCTATTATCATCGTGAATGCGAGCCGGTATAGCTGTGACGCGCTCGTCGTCTTATTTGATCGAGATCCTGTCCATATTCCATTGCAGATCACACTTGAACGCGTTCGAAACCTGTCAAAGGCGGTCAATACTCTGCCCGTGCACGCAACCAGGGCCGATGTGAGGCGGGTGCTCGGGTCACTCTTGCGCAATCTCTGGGATGAAGTGGTTTCACCCATCGTGGACTTCCTCATGACGACACTTCCACTTCAGTCACGTATCTGGTGGTGCCCGACCGCTGAATTCTCTGTCCTTCCCTTGCATGCCGCTGGTCCGTGTAGAACGGGCCAAAAGAATCTTCCTGATCTCTACATCTCGTCCTACACCCCAACCCTCACCTCCCTTATTCGTGCCAGACGACACGATCTATCGAACTCTACAACTCAAGGGAAGCGTTTTCTTGCCGTCGGTCAAGCAACGGCCGCCGGTAAGACAGAACTCCTTTCGGTCTGTGCGGAACTGGATGTCATTCGCCAGCGTGTCGACAGTCTCGCAGCATTCACGCGCATAGATGGAGAGGAATGCTGCATTTCACGAGTTGCCGAGGAACTTTGCAAGACCGAATGGGTGCACCTTGCATGCCATGGCCTTCCCAATCGAACACGACCGTTTGAATCGGCGTTCGCTCTCTATGACGGCCACTTCACGATCGAGCAGATCATGCGGTGTGAACCAGAGAATCCCCAGTTTGCGTATCTCTCTGCATGTCATACGACTGTCGGAGACGAGGATAGTCCTGACGAGGTGATTCATCTCGCGTCGGCGATGCAGTTTGCCGGGTTCCGTTCTGTGATTGGCACGATGTGGGCGGTAGACGATGCAGAGACGAACAAGATCACGTCGACGTTCTACAAGCATATGGTAGACGAATCTGGTTGTCTGGATCATACGCGTGCCGCGTTCGCACTGAACAAGACGATGAGATCGGTCGATGTATCACTTGATCAACGGATTTTCTATATACATCTAGGTGCCTAGTGTTGTTGTATCCTGGTTCATCCTAGCTACGTTTTTAGCAGGCTCCTACACAACCGTCAGGGTAAGTGCAAGGCATCATCTACTAGGGCATTAGCTAGTGTCACATGATTTCATCCAATATTTCAAACTCCGCAACTTTAAGAGACCTTGCACTTACCACGACGGCTCCAAGAAAACATTGGTAAACAACTGTGGCCACAGCTGTGCTACTCAACATCGTCCTTCGGACCTACAAAAATATAGAATTATGTACACAGAATTTAGAGTTTATGTTTTTTTATGCGTAGGCTGTGTGATTGTCTAACAGTGACATACCCCCATATATTATTCATGACGGAGGCAGCTCCTAATCGACCAACTTCTGCACCAATACCCACACCTGCTGCAATCTGAGCTCGTACTCAGGCCATATTTCACCTGAATCCATGTCTCTGGCAAACCAAAGTAGTGGAGACCATTCTACACGGAGGCAAAGAGGTACTGTGCATTGCTGGAACGGGTATGGGGAAGTCGCTCACCTTTTGGATGCCTTTGCTGTTTCGGCTGGATGGTATTCAAATCGTCGTTACACCTTTGAATTTGCTAGGCAAGCAAAATGTCGAAGCACTCGCCAAGGCCAATATTCCAGCGGTGTCCATCAGCTCGGAAACAGCAACACCTGCTAATTTTCATGTAAGTCCATGGTTTGTATTTGAGATATTCTCAACCATAAATTAGGCCATTCTCACTCGCAAATACCGAGCTATAGTCATCAGTCCGAAACAGATGATGAAACCCGAAGGGGGATTCGAGAAGATCCTAAAGGACGCGCATTTCGCATCGCACATAATCAGCATCGTGATAGATGAAGCACACTGCCTGACCGATTGGGGTGAATTTCACCCTGAGTATCGAGAACTCGGGCGGATTCGTTTCATACTTCCATCGGTAGCATTGCTCGTCGCTTCTGCAACACTCACAGCAAGTGCAATGAGTGATGTAATGCGGCTACTCCAGATCCGTACAGGGAAAATGGCCATCTTGCGATGCTCGAGCGACCAGCCTAACATCAAGATTGGCATTCGGAAAATACAGTATGCATTGAACAGTTTCACTGACCTTGCATTCTTGGTCCCAGAAGGATATACCGTGAGCGATCCACCTCTGCCAAAGTTTCTCGTGTTCTTCGACAATATTTCGGATTCAATTGTGGCCACATGTTTCCTACGGGCACGCCTACCTCACGGTCTACAAGACAAGGTCAAATGGTTCAATGCGGACATGTCGGTTACCTTCAAAGAGACGGAGTACACCAATTTGGTGACTGGAAGAACATGGGGGCTCTGTGCGACAGCATCATTTGGAATGGTGAGTGTCGAATAGTAAGTTACCTATTGGGCGAGGAAATTGATATCACCTACAGGGCATGGATGTACCGGATATCTCCTTAGTGGTACAATGGAGAGCGACCTGTAATCTATCAGCACTATGGCAACATTTTGGCCGTGCAGCACGAAACAAAGAACTTATGGGAACGGCGCTGCTACTTGCTGAGAAAGATTACTTTGACGATGAAAGAACTGCAAAGGCGGCAAGAAAGGCAAAACTGTTAGCGACACGCAAACGGAAGGCAGCGGATGCAAAGCTTCTGGAATCTCTACGTCCGACGAAGCGAGCTGCTACAAGTCATGGGAGCGCCATTTCCACAGCCACACCGAACGCGATAGCCGATGACTCATCGGATGAGGGATCAGATGATGAGGCGGACACGCTCCCAGTCACGGATGGACCAACCGATGGTGGAGTGAATGACGAGCAAGATGCAGGCGTTCCGAGTCCTCTGGTGACAGCGACGAAAGGAGGAAGGTCGTCTGGCCGCTCGGCTGCTGGGAAACCACGGAAACGAGAGTTTGACCCCGGCATGGACCTCCTCATCAACGCCAAACGTCCTGGAGTGGGCTGTCGTAGGGCAGTCTTTGACACCTGTTTTGATAACAGAGCAGCTGGTGGGAGATGTTTCGTAATCTGACTTACCATACTCACGGTCCTTAGACACCAACCACCTTCAGTGCGATACAAACACCAATCAAGGGTGTGACCGGTGCCACGTCAAGAAGCCACGAGTCTATTGTGATCTCCATAACCCCGCCGACTTCTTACCCTTCACCTCTGTCGTCCCCAAGCCACGCCGCACAATGTGTTCACGCGCCGTCAAGTATGCCAAAGAAGAGCACAACTACAAGCTAGAGAACACCTTGCAGGACTGGCGGGAGGCTAAAATGGCAGTGGTATATGGCTTGGCAGCCCTCAACCGCCACGGGCCATCTCTCGTCATGACTAACACAATACTCGACTCAATCGTCGACTACGCCCACCACAATAAAATCAACTTGCCCTTGGATCTCAAACGAGAAACAGGGTGGTTGAGAAGCAACGAGTTTGGAGATGAAATTGTTACACTCGTCCAAACCCATGCCCCACCGCACCCGTCACCCTTTGTTTCCACACCCCTTCGCCCACACAATTCTGCTCTTAACGGCGCTCAAGCAAACCAAGTCTCCTCCCCCTCCGCCGTTGCTAAACAGCGCCACAAGTGTAGTGCCTGTGGCCAAGAGGGTCACAATGGTAAGTGTTTATCTAACTCTACGAGACAGAAGGCTAACTCCGTACAAGCTAGGAACAAGATTTGTCCTAAGCGGCACGTCGACACAGCAAGCGCGAGCAAGGAAAACGTGAGTCACATATAACTGGGTACCTATGCAAGGAGATTTGATCACCGATTCACTTAGGCTACACCAACGGTGTTACATTAGCTCCACCAATACATCCTGAAGGTCTGCTTTGTCCACCTCCGAGTCTATTTCGTCCTCGTTTGTATTCAACTCGCCTTGCAACATTTTTTCCATCATCGCTAATCCTTTGTCGCTAAGATCTTCAATAATGTGTCCGCTTTTTCTCCCTTTACATACTATATGAGGTGAATTTAATGCTAGCTTGCCCTGGAGTTTCTCGAATGTTTTGGTCATGTCTGGAGTCCCATGGTTCGTGTTGAGGTGTGTATGATTGAAGTTTGTCTGTGCCACTTTCTGCATGTTTCGGTACACTTGGACTAACGGGGACTCCAAGATGATCCGCTCGATTGTCCGATTCAGCCCTTTACCGCCGTTTTTAACCTAATGTGCATACTACTTTATCAGGCCGCTTTGAGGTGAGCAACCTTCCGTACCTTTGTAAACAGGTTATTCAGTTCGACGCACCAGTCTATAGCCTGCCATTTCATTGACTGGCCCGTCAGATTAACAAGAACATGGTAGCGGACTGCTCGTCTGCAAACCTGTCAGCGTGAGTCGTTCGTATGAATGAGCGGCCCTACCTCAGACCTGGCGGATAGACAAAATGAACATTCAGCAGAAAGTTCTGCATGTGCGTGGCATATTTATGCTTCCCAACTGCTTTCAAGATTGGAATCCAGTTGACAATGCACTTCTCGACGCGTGCAATATTGCCACAATTCATCACGTACGATAATTCTTTGTACAGCAGGAAATACTTGTTTAGGAGCAGTGCATTTTCAAATTGCACGTCGTGGGACTCGCTGCGCATTCGGCGCATACATTGTAATTGGTGGGTGGCAACAAATTGCCATGCAATCTCGTCTGCCATTGACCTTAAATCTTTTAGTGTCGGCTTGGTGGATGCGAAGTCATCGAGACTTGCGATTCCTTGCATCTTCCCCTGAACGTACACTAACCAACAGTTCAACCGTCGGCATATACCTGCATGGCTGACGAGCTCATGCATCCGGCGAAACCCTGGTTTGTGGCAAAGGTATATGTTTCCCTTGGACGGAGCACTGTTATATCGTTCACCAGTGAGGTTTCGTCCTCGCGTGCAGATGCTGGGAGGATGAAGCATCGCCACAGTGCATCTACACATGCCATCTTCAGATGGAAAAGTCCTGGAATGAAAACAACGTGCTGGAACTGATCCCATGGCGTCAACTCGATGGAACAGCGCAGTTGAGCGGCGAGGAGGCGTTCACCTGTCCCAAGGTCACCGTGGATCAGAATGACATGTTCTGATATGTCTGCTGAGTCAGGCTCTTCATCGGTAAGCCCTTCATTGCCGGTCTTTCCTTCTGACTTCTGAGCGGACTCGTAGATCCCACCCTGTTTGAGCAGTTCGACGACCGCACGAATGTTTCTGCTGACAGTTGAATTATTGATATCCATAGTGCGCGCTGCGATAATCGGTGTTTTAACCAGTGGGATCTGCTCTATTGGCTCCGGGCTTGTGATCTCGGGCTTGAACTGATGAAAGTATTTGGGCCCGTAGGTACAGAGGTCGCAAAGAAACATCCAAGTGTTGAACTGATGGTACCACGGCTCCTTTGTGTCTGTCTGCTGCTCCTCGGTTTCGTGTAAGTTGACTAGGTCCCACCAGGTTCGTGAATGTTGTCCATGAATGTCTGGGTTCAGTGGTGACTTCCTCCACAGTTCGTCCGAGCATCGCAGGTCATCTGGCACAACACCATGAGCCAGTGGGAACACTAACCCCAAGGTGAGATGCTTGAGCGACTCCTTTGATTTCTCGACAGTCGGGACTTGACTTTTTAGGTCCACATCAAAATTGTCGTATGCATACGATGCGATGAGAGAGTGTCCAAGATTCTGCAACGCATGCTCCAACTCCAAGGACAGTGATTGCACAGCCAGGTTAATTGCATCCGTCGAGATTGAGTCACCAAGGTGCGCGAGTGTATTGATGACGTTGTATGGCACATGCACTGATTGTAGAAAGAATCCGATGATGCTTTGCAGCGCATTTGCCTTTTGATTGACTCCCTGCATTAATATACTGCAAATAACTGTTTTTTTCTGCAGTGTATTAGTTATCTATGCATGTCATGCGCAAACCAATCATCACTGACCATTACTCTGATTGCAGACCGTCGGGCGACACTTCTCGTTAACGGCCGGTTACCATCACTCGCTTGGGTGAGGTGATCAATAAATCCCTCGAGATCAATCTCGTCAACCATGTTCCAAAATTCATCAGCACCGTGTAAGAGTAGGTCTTCATCTTCCTGATAGAGATTATCCAAGCTTTCTGACTTTCCTAGTCCTGGTTTCTCCTGAAGCAGCACATCAAGCATATTCCACAACCGTGGGCCACGGGTCTCCATGGTTCGTGCCATTTCGTCAACGTGAAATTCCTCTAGCTGTTGAATGGTTGCACTAGAGGCCCCGAAATGCAAACCACTATCTCCAGATGCAAGACTCCGAACTTCTTGAAGGTATGTTGCTTCAACAACATCAAAGCATTGCCTTAGTGTCTTCTCCCGACTTGCAGGATGCTGAACGAGTGCTTTGAAGATCATCTCGGCATTTGTAACCAGATCATTGACCATTAGGTTGGAATACTCTGGGTTTGTGAGTAGTGTCACGACGAAGCTAGAGGCACTGATTTGACAGTCTTCGAGCGCACCAACTACAGAATCCAGTGAGGACATGGTGGACTGACTCTATACGCTATCCGATGGCATAGTGTGGAACGTGCTGGCCGCATGTCACATCAACTAAATAAATGAATAAACCCTAAATTCTGTGTACATAATTCTATATTTTTGTAGGTCTGAAGGACGATGTTGAGTAGCACAGCTGTGGCCACGGTTGTTTACCAATGTTTTCTTGCAGCCGTCGTGGTAAGTGCAAGGTCTCTTAAAGTTGTGGAGTATGAAATATGCACGAAGTCATGTGACTGACTACTGTACTACGCTACTAGGACTTAGCCTTGCACTTACCCTGACGGTTGTGTAGGAGCCTGGTAGTATACTGTATCTATATTGCATGAGCGATTGAGTTTGTCAATGGCATGTGGCACGTAGTGATGTGCAGAGCCAGGCTTCAACAAGCCCCCACATCAGCAAAACCCTTCATTGCTGGCCAGCACTGGACAATGGGTTACAGTGGTCACAGTGGTCACAGACATGTCCCCTTTTGTACAGTGACACGCATGCTGTGCAGTTCGGTTACAGCATGTCACACTGTACAGTGCTGCAGTACGCTACAGGCAACTCCAGCACCTTTTTTTTTTCCCACTCGCTCACTCATAGTTTTGATACAATCAATGTATACTATGTTCCTGGACCTGTAAGGGGGAAGGTTTATGGTGATGATGGAAAATTGATTGCGATGCGGATTTCGGTATCTTTTTGTAGAAAAACTTACTTTTTTTGGGTATTATTAGATCACTTCCTGATATGTAATCATTGCTTGCACTGGTTGAGGGGTCTTTCTCGTTTCCTGTCGCCATCCTCGTCAACTTGTTTCTTGTTTTTCAAAGTCAGTTGTCTACATTTGTCTAATGCTGTCTTGTGGTCAGTCTTGGCTTGTAACATCTGTGTTGGCATACTGATGTCTTGCCAGCTATTGCATCAGCAAACCTACACTTTTTCTGGGTGAGTTAGATATGTTGAAAGGACACGTACCAGTAGTCACATGACCTTACATTAAGTAAGCATTACAAAGCAGTATATAAGACTCGTCTGAGTCTGAATAAAAATAATCTCTCTCGATCTGCAACCGCTATCATCTCTGAGAACTCTCTTGTCCCAAAGGTAAGTACCCTAGACCAATTCCTAGGGATCCTGTGCGGCAACACCGGATTCCTGCTATTGCAACAGGTTATGAGCCCCGAGCTCCGACTGTGCGGAAACACCGTCGTTGCTCTAGGTGAAACACCTTGGACATTGGCTGTCCCGAGCGGAAACGCCGGACACATCTTGACGCGGAAACACTCGATGTAACCGCCATCGGACTCTGGATGTAGGGGGTCGCTATGACCCTACATTCTAGAAGCTCTGACATTGTTCAGCGATGCAAACATTCTACTCGCTCCCTTCACTGGTACCAAGCTGACATGTCATCTTTACAGAACCTACTATCAACCATGAGCTCCATCCTCACCACTATTCCCAAGATGAACGGTACCAACTACAAGCGTTGGGCGCAGGACATGGAGTCCTTCCTCCGCTCTGCCGGTTGTTGGAACAAGATGTACACAAAGCCTCGCCCCCAGACTGCTGGCGATGACCAGGACGCTTGGGATGAGAATGATGACAAGGCACTCGGTGCTATGCACCTCCGCCTCGAACCCGCCATCCTCTCCCAGCTGGCAACCAAGGTTCTTGCAAAGGACCTCTGGGATGCTCTCAAGGCCTTATACGACAAGGCCTCCATCGCCTCCGCCTACTCAGAATGGAAGGCAATGCTCGCCATCACCTTCCCTGACAACAACCATCCCGGCCCATCCTTCGCGAAGCTCAACGCTTCATTCACCCGGCTGGAAGAACTCCAGCACAAGGTCCCCGTCAACATCATGGCTCTCACCACGGTGGCCAAACTCCCTAAATACGCGGAGACCCTCCACCACGAACTTAATTCCGAGATCGACACAGACCCCACCAAAACAAAGGTCCTCACCATGGCCGAACTCGAATCGGTCCTCAATGCTGCCTGGCAGCACCACGTCTCTCGCCGCCCTCCGCCTTGTCAGCAGGCAAACAAGGTCTCCAACGTACGTCGCCAACAAGGTGACCCCTCCTTCAAGCAGCAGCAGCAGCAGAAAGGGGATACCACGGAGAAGAAGGAGGAGAAGAAGGAAGAGGACAAGGGGAAGAAGCGTCGTCAGGGCAAGCGCTCTGAAGAAGGTGAGAAGAAGCGCAAGGATCGCGTGGCCAACGCCGCTGAGGCTTCCTCCGCCTTGTTCGCATTTGCGAACTTCCTCATGGAACCCGCCATCATGGAACCCGCCTCCACCGACTTCGACAAGCCCATCGCCGACCCTCGTGCTCTCGCACACACCACCGGCGCCGCCCACTACGGCCCCCCTGCTTTCCCTCAGGCCCAAGAGGCCATCTCCCTCACCCGCCGCATTGGCACCACTCCCTCTCCCGAGGTTGTTCGCACCCTCGAACCTGTCGCCTCCCGCCACCGCCACTACCGCCACCACTTGGCCTTCACAGAGGATGGTCCCTTTGGGATGAACCCTCTCCCCCGCCACCACGCCGGCCCCTCCACGCCCTCTCTCATCGAACGCATGGAGACTCCCCACATCGTCGAGCTTGACTCCGATGACGAGGACGATGTCGTCAGCCTGGGCGAGGAGATGGAAGTCGATGAATACATGGAAAGATTCTTCGACGAAGCCTTGGATTGGTCAGTCCCCGATTTCCTTTGTCCCGCACTCACAGGAACTGACGCACGGATCTTTTTGCCTCAGATATTACGTAGTCGTACCGCTCGTATACCTGTAGTAGATGCAATGGACATACCTACTACTGCATTCCCCCTCGCTATGTGTGATAACTGTGAGAACCAAACCAGTAAAGGTAAAGGAAAGCAAAAAGAGGAAAATGACTCCCATGCGCCCGATATGTGGCTACTTGACTCAGGAGCTTCGGCACATTACACACACGATCTGGACGACCTAGTCGAATTCCAGAAATTCACCACCCCCCGGTACTCACAAACGGCAAATGGCCGCGCTAACATTGTTGGGCAAGGAACTGCCATTGTGCGCTTCCAGGGTAAACTTGTGCGGTTATCGCCAGTTATTTACATGCCTTCATGCACTGTAAAGCTCATTTCTATGGGCACCCTACTCAATGATAAGTGTATGACGGTTAAAACCCGTGACAATCACATCGACATGTTCGATAAATGCTCGCGCCAAGTCATCCTTAGTTTCCATTCACATGGAGACACACTCTATTGGATCAGGGCACCCGTTGTGAAACCACAAACGGATCTTGCATCCCTCACCTCTGTCGACTATGAGTTATTACACCGGCGACTCGGTCACCCCTCTCGTGATGTACTCCGTGCTGCTAAGAAGCATGTTAAAGATTTCCCGGACGTCGATATTCCGTCCAACCCTCCTATCTGTCCCAGATGTGAAATGGGCAAACAGCCCAACCGTACTTTTCCTCACAGCGAGACGCGCACAAGCGCTCCCTTTGAGTTAATTCATTCTGATTTAAAATCGTTTGAAATCGAATAGTACCATAAGTACAAGTACGCTGTCGTCTTCTATGATGATTTCACCTCCATGGCTTGGGTGATCCTGATAAAAACAAAGGATCAAACACTTCGTGCAACCAAGCAATTCCACGCCTATGTGCGCACTCAGTTCAACGCCGTAATTAAACACTGGCGCTCTGATGCAGGGGGAGAATACACCTCCAAAGCCTTCACTGAGTATATGCGCGACAATGGCATACACATACAACAATCCGCCCCTTATGCTCATCAGCAAAACGGACGTGCGGAACGCCTCATTCGTACCATCATGGATAAGGCACAACCCATGCGATTACAGGCCTGTCTGCCTGATTCCTACTGGGAGTTCACGGTAATGCATGCACTTCATGTGTATAATTGCACCCCTTCTGCTCGACTAAACTGGAAAACGCCATCCGAGATGCTCACGGGCCAAAAGCCCACTTTTTCACATCTTCGTGTCTTTGGCTGTGGAGCTTACGTCCACATTCCGGTCGAAACCTGCGGCGGCAAACTACAGCCCAAATCACAATTGATGATCTACCTCGGCGTAGCCCTTGGCAGTGATTCAAATTATCTTTTCATGCGCCCTAATAACGCACTCCATACATCAGCTCACGCCATCTTCGATGAGAATTTATTCCCTCGATGCTCCAAGGCTCAGCCACATCGGCCGGTTAATCACCCGCCTAAACCTCACCCTCACAATGACGAGTCTTTTGACTCTGATTCTACCCTTACGGACCTCGAGTCAGATGCGGAATTCGCTCCTCCTGCTGTCCAACCTCGTCGCCCGGCCCCTAGGCCTGCAACTCCACCTCCAGCAAGGGTATCTACACCGCCTCCAACCTCCTGTTACCCCACCTCGTCGACAGCCACCTCCACCTCCTGCTCGTCCTGCACGACCCCAACGCGACCGTCGTGCTCCTTTGCGGCCCGGTAACGTTTATGGGGAACATCGTGACCCTGTTCGACAGCTTCGCGACATTGAGTGCGCCTCAGATTGGCGCAGACTTGTAGGAGAAGAACCGGCTGGACCTTCAGATTCACCCATTGTCCCTGGAGGAATGCCTCCGTCGGAAGATAACGTTGAGTGCATCACCAGGGAAGGGGGAGACACATTGGTTTCATACCACTGCAGCTGTGCCTTCCCACTGGAAACGGAACGGTCCAACGTCAATTATCGTGAATGGACATACCGCGACATACAGAAACTGCCACCCGATGAGCAGACCCTCTGGCGTAAAGCCTGCCACGATGAGTTACAAATACTCAAAGATCAAAAGGTCTATGAAATCGTGGATCGACCCAAAGACAGAAAGATCATTAAAAATCGATGGGTCTTCGATGTAAAAACAGACGGCAGAAAGAAAGCCCGGCTTGTAGCCAAAGGCTTCTCCCAAGTAGAAGGGATTGACTTCGATCAAATATTCTCCCCCGTCGTACGCTTTGAGACAGTGCGGTGCATGCTCGCCCTCTCAGCAACAGAGAACTGGTATATTACTGGTCTCGACGTCTGATCCGCCTACCTATATGGCAAACTGGACGAAGAATTATATATGGATTTCCCAGAAGGCTTTATGCCTCCCCACCTCAAAGGAAAAGTCTTGAGATTACTCCGCGCCTTATACGGCCTAAAACAAGCAGGATTAGCTTGGTGGCGCGAACTCGACAAATCCATGAAAGAACTCAGCTTCACGCATCTTAAAACAGATGCTGGCCTATTCATCTATCGCAAGGGCAAAGAGCTCATCCTAGCGATCATCTACGTAGACGACGCCATCTTCTGCGGCCCCAACAAAGCCTTTGTAGACAAGGTTAAAGCCGCCTTTATGAAAAGATGGGAATGTCGCGACTTAGGAGAAACACGCGAATTCCTAAGAATGAACATACATCGAGATGGTCAAACCATTAAGATTGACCAACAAGAATACCTCGACAAAGTCATCGAGCGATGCGGTATGACTAACGCAAAAATCGCCAACACCCCTCTTCCTCAGGGCTATTACCCAGAGAAGAATGATCTACCTGTCCAACCGGAACTTCGGACGCGATTCCAACAGGTCATCGGATCATTGCTGTATCTTATGATCGGCACAAGACCTGACATTTCATATGCGGTTACACAACTCGCCCGCATGTCAGCCAACCCATCAGAAGAGCATCTTAACAAAGCTCTATACATCTGCCGGTACCTTCTAGGCACCCGAGACTACTCTCTCATATATCAAGGTGGAACGGGTAAAGGCATTATCGCCTGCACCGATTCTGATTGGGGACAAGACAAAGTCACGTCTCACTCGCAAACAGGTTTTTACCTGAAATTCGCAGATGGTGTGTTCTTGTGGAACTCACACTTACAAAAGACCACCGCTCTGTCTTCTACGGAAGCTGAGTATATGGCTTTGAGTGACTGTACGCGCCAGGCTATTTGGATTCATCAAATGATGGAAGAACTTGGCTATCACCTTGGCCCCATCCCCGTTTGTGGTGACAATCAAGGATCGCTCTTCATTGCGCAAAACCCAGTCACTGAAAAATGCTCCAAACATACTGTATCCAGATCCGCTACCATTTTGTACGCGATGCTGTGATGCTATGGAAGCAGGTAGAGCTACTCTTCATCCCAGGCACTGACAATCCTGCAGATATGTTCACAAAGAACCTTGGACATGTCAAGTTCAAGGAGTTCCGCTCCCAGCTTGGTTTGGAATTCAACTCGCCGTCTTAGACTGTGCAGATGTTTCTATTTACTTTATATTCCTCACTTTTATATCTACGTATCTACCACATACTAGACAAGGGGGAGTGTTGAAAGGACATGTACCAGTAGTCACGTGACCTTACATTAAGTAAGCATTACAAAGCAGTATATAAGACTCATCTGAGTCTGAATAAAAATAATCTCTCTTGATCTGCAACCGCTATCATCTCTGAGAACTCTCTTGTCCCAAAGGTAAGTACCCTAGACCAGTTCCTAGGGATCCTGTGCGGCAACGCCGGATTCCTGCTATTGCAACAAGATAAATGACAAGACTGACAGGCCTGAATAGACTAATCAATGATAGATTGACTGAACTGATTAAACTGATTTACTAACAAGCTGATAGGCTAATATATTGAATGAACTGGTTGACTGACCAACTACCTAGCTGACAAATTGACAAACCTGACAGGCCTGACAGACTAACCAACTGACCAACTGATGTGACTGACAGAAATGACTCACTGGTCAGCTGATGGCCTGATAGACTGAATTGGCTGATTGACTAACAACCTGACTGACTGATAGATTGACATAACTGACTGCCTGGTTGACTGACTGACTGGACTGATTGGACTGATATTGTTACACTCTACGAAGGGGGTACCACTTTTTCTTTACACTTTCTTGTTCACTTGTCTCTAGACTCGTTCTCTTGCCGTAGGTGGGTGTATTCGTAGTGGAGTCATCCTCCATATGTACTACCAGATACATCTCTTGATCGCTATCTCTTTCCGTCTCACATGGTGCCCTGCCTATACCTTATATAGACTTCTGTTCCGTCTCCGCCACAGCCCCTTATTCAGACTTCATGGCTGTGGCATCGCCTCTATTTTATTTCATTGATTCATGCTGCGCACTCATCGCCATGTAGCTGCGCATACTGTGCACACATAGCCTTTTAGACTGTGGATGCTGCGCATCCATTTATACCTTTCATCTAGATTAGGGGCCTACCGTATAAATACTTGTCGCTTCACTCCTGTAATTCCCCAGCTAGTTCTACGCAATATCAGCGTCATTTCTAGTCCACCACCTTCGAGTCCCAGAGAGCCTCTCAGGTACCTGTGGATAGAAGAGACCTGCTTAGGCTTCGCATCGTCTCGAAGCTCAGCACAGTCCTTGAGTTGAACTCCTCGTCTATTCCTCACACGTTCTTCGCCCCGTATTGCAGCACGCTATGTTAACACTACGCTGTGCGTTACAAAAGAACTAGCTCTTCCATCTGTCCCTACTCTTCAGTAGAGGACATTCCCCCACTGCAACATTTCCTGCGCCGGCAGATTCAGAGCACCCTCCAACTCTCCTTCCCCTCCACCCACTGTGTCTTCATCCTCTCCACTCCCTCAGATCCACTTACTCCCCGACGAACACCCCTTCCATATTGTCCTACCTGACCGATACTCCGGCTAGGAGACTATCGCTTATTACAGACAAGTTCAACGGGAACTTGCGGATCTTAACAGGAGCCAAGGATGAAATGCGGATGCCCTCCCCTCTGTCTCTGAATTAGCTGCCGCATCTCAACCACCGCCCAACTCCCCCATCATTCCAGACGAGGAACCTCCTCTTGTTTTTCACGACCCTGACCTGGAACCGACCGCACAGGAGGACATTGACATTGACTCGGCTCTAGAAGACGAAATGGTATCAGAGATAAAGGCCGGCCTTCCCGAGGACTTTTCCAGGGAGGCAGAGGACGCCAACAGATGGCTCCTCTTGATAAACGCGTACTTCACCATCAATCACGCTCTATTCACGGACACGACCAAGTCCCTTACTTTCCTCAACAAGATAAGCAAGGGCCATGGAAAGACGTTTGCTGAAGGATGGCTGATGAAGCTCGCAAACCCATCTATCGACGGTGCAGAAAAGACCTTCAACAGGATAAAAGAAGCCTTCGAGACCGCTTTCTCCCCCTACGACGTAGCCACCAAGGCTAGGATCGACCTTTCCAAACTCCGTCAAAATGCTGGAAAGGATACCGAAGGAATGTGGAGCGATGGGTTCACCACCTACGCTTCACAATTCCAACTTCTCGCCAAGAAGTCCGGTATCACTGCATTAGCAAACCTACATTTTTTCTGAGTTATCAAAATAAATGACCTGTCTGAGTTGGCTGACATGACTGACAGCATGCTATCAGTGCTATCATCCATAAGTAATTCATCACTATCAGCATATCAGCTTGTCAGTTAACCAGTGATATCAGTTCAATCAGTCCAGTCAGTCAGTCAATTGATCATCTTGTCAGTCTTGTCAGTCTTGTCATCCCATCAGTCAGTCAGTCAACCAGTCAACCAGTCATGTCAGTCTATCAGTCAGTCAGGTTGTCAGTCAATCAGCCAAGTCAGCCCATCAGTCCATCAGCTGATCAGTTAGTCATCTCTGTCAGTCACATCAGTTGGTCAGTTGGTCAGTCAGTCAGGTGCATCAGGTTTGTCAATTTGTCAGCTAAGTAGTGGGTCAGTCAATCAGTTCATTCAATATATTAGCCTATTAGCTTGTTAGTAAATCAGTTCAGTCAGTTCAGTCAATCTATCATTGATTAGTCTATTCAGGCCTGTCAGTCTTGTCATTCATCTAACTCACCCAGAAAAAATGTAGGTTTGCTGATGTGACAAGCATGCTCTTGTGGAATGGTTTATCCATGGCCTCAGTCCCAAGCTTGCAACAATGATTCTCTCGTGCGACAAGATTCTGGAGGACTACAAGGATTGGATAAAGAAAGCAGGCCAGTTCTCTCAACAACTGAGGAGAATTGGAGATTTACGAAAGGGAGTGCCACACATACCGGCTCCCTCTTCTTGATCGCACAAGGACCCGTATGCGATGGATGTAGATGCCATACGCCTATCACCGACTCAGCGCGCTGAGCATCTGTGGAAGAACCAATGTTTCACTTGTCACAAGGTTGGCTGTAGGTCTTCCAACCACTATGGATCCGGAACCGACCGGACAACACGTCCCCGCCCGACCACAT
The DNA here is from genome assembly GCA_038093535.1 of Boletus reticulatus. NCBI lineage: Eukaryota > Fungi > Basidiomycota > Agaricomycetes > Boletales > Boletaceae > Boletus > Boletus reticulatus. Next base: position 107,740 of record JBBPSJ010000058.1, read on the forward strand.
CTTCCGGACGCTCCGCACGTCCAACTTACAAAGTCCCGCAATGACGGGCATGCACCACCACCACAACGGAGGAAGATGATGACCTGTCTGCGTACCTTGAGACCATGGGTAGCATTGACAGAGGCGCCACAATAAAGATCCTCAAAATTGCTTTCAGGGAGGGCAGCTTGTCCGATGACAAGGAGGCTGGCTACCAAGCCATGGCTGAGATAAGAACAGCCACTTACCAAGAGTGCCAAAAGGAAGTGATCTGGGCAGCACCACGAGCCAGGGCTGTACGATCTGGACCATGGAACAATAGGTTCTCTGCTATCGTGCCGGCGGAGCTCTGGGACGCCACCTCAGAGAAAGCCCAGGATCATTATCCTGGGACGTATGCAGATGATGAAGTCCAATCAATGCTGGACGCAGACGCAGCTACTCCCACAAGTCAAGGGATGGGGCTTGGACCGCAACCTTCTTCGCAAGAGACCGCCACGAGAAACACAGTCAAACATGGAATTAGAGTGGCACGACACTTGGAACCGACCAAGGTCGTTAGAGCGGTGAGCGAAGGGGCAGGGGCACATGCGATATCCGGAACCGACTGGAACATGTCGCTCAGACTGGGAGCCGACCCATCCAAACCACATACATCGATCGACGGTTGCTGTGGAACCCACATACGGATTACATCTGGTTTCTGCAAAGGAGCATGTGTGATACCTGGAACCGACCAGGGTTTGTAAAGGGCAGGATTGGGTCAACGTCATACCCTGCCAATTCAATTTCTTATAGATGTTCTCCAGTGTTTGTGTCAGGTGGTACTTCACAATCCATATCTATTCCCATCACCATCTACCCACCTGACTGCACTGCATTCAAAAGTGTTGACACAAAAGCCCTCATCGACTCTGGGGCAACTGGTTACTTTATTGACTGCGCAACCGTAGTGGCATGCGACATTCCCACTACCTGACTAAAGACTCCCCTGCGGGCGAGCAATGTTGATGGTACTCCCAACAAAAACGGCCTGATACGAAAACAGGCATCAGTGCTAATGCAGATCGGAGAAACTACCAAACTCCGAGACTTCCTTGTTATTGACTGTGGCAAGGATGACATAATTCTAGGATTGCCCTGGCTCCGGGACCGAAATCCGGAGATTAACTGGGAATCTGGGACTGTCCGCATCCAAGATACGGAACCGACTGTACAGGAGCGCACGCGTATACGCGAAGACAGACCCACACTATCACTGTCTTCAACAGGAAATGCCAGATGAGTAAACTTTGAAGAAGACGAGCTCTGTGGTGGGGCAAAAACTTCAAGTCGAAACGTGCATATACGGCTCATCTGAAGGTACCTGACATGGAGCCGACCATGCAGCGGGAGGAAGTACCAGCGCTCATAGATTGTGAGGAGGATGAAGAAGACGAGCCAACTGGACCCTCCATTAGAAAAACTACTATCTTGACTTCTCTGGCCCAATCAGCAGAGAAAACCAAGAAGGAACTCCCGCAGGACTTCCAAGACTTCGAGGACGTCTTCCAAAAGAAGGACAATGGTCCCCTTCCACCTTACCGGTTGTTCGATCACGGCATAGATCTAGACGACTCATTCCTACCCAAGGTTGCCAAGGCCTACCCGCTCAACCCTAAGGAGCAAGAGGCATGTAAAGATTTCATTGACGAACACTTGAAAGCCGGATGTATTCACCCATCGAATTCCCCCATGGCTTCCCCGTTCTTCTTCGTTTCAAAGAAGGATGGTAATCTTCGCCCGTGCCAAGATTACCGCCATCTCAACGAGCATACCATCAAGAATGCTTACCCTCTTCCGCTCATCGGAGACTTGATCAATCAGCTCAAGGGATCTCATTACTTCACGAAGATGGACATTCACTGGGGCTATAACAATGTCTGTATCAAGACTAAAGACGCCTGGAAGGCGGCGTTCATCATGCCCTTCGGCCTCTTTGAGCCTCTCATCATGTTTTTCGGCCTTTGCAACAGTCCTGCAACTTTTCAGTCGTTCATGGACTTCATTTTCAAGGATATGGTAGCAGAAGGATGGTTGATCATCTACATGGATGATATGTTGATCCATTCCAGGGATCTTACTGAACATCACAACAGAACGAGGCGAGTTCTGGAACGGTTACAAGAAAACCGTCTCAGCCTCAAATTGGAAAAATATACGTTTGACGCATCCTCGGTTGAATTCCTAGGGATGGTCATTCAAGAGGGTATCATTGCGATGGACCCTACCAAGCTCTCAGCAATCACTACCTGGGAACCACCCACGTTGGTTTGCACAGTCCGCTCATTCGTAGGGTTTTGCAACTTTTACCGCAAGTTCATTCCGAGTTTCTCAGAAATTGCCAGGCCGATCTTGGATTTAATAAAGAAAGGGCAGCCATGGTCCTGGACGCACGCGCAACAACAGGCTTTCGACCTCCTCCGTCAGGCCTTCACCTCAAAACCCATACTCACAATGCTGGACAACACCAAACCATTTTTCATTATGACAGACGCTTCCCTCACTGCCACAGGGGGTGTGCTGATGCAGAAGGACGCCAACGGCGACTTACACCCTTGCTGCTACATCTCGCAAACGTTCTCTCCGGCGGAACGAAACTACAACATCTATGACCGAGAATTACTCGCCGTCATACGCGCACTCAAAGAGTGGCACCACTACCTCACCGGAACCGACCAGCCCGTCACTGTGCTCACAGACCACAAGAATCTGTCTTACTTCAAGGACCCCAGGAAGCTATCTCAGCGGCAAGTGAGATGGCTATTAACATTACAGGACTATGACCTCCTGTTCCAACATGTACCCGGTGCCAACATGGGCCCGGCGGATGCTCTGTTGCGGAAGGACGCCCTGGATACTTCGGTTGACAATACCGAAGTTACCCTACTTCCGGGAGAGCTATTTTTGAAAAGGATTGACCTTGACCTCGGGACTGCTATCGAGCGGTCAACCTCCGACAATTCCTTTGTCATCGACCAGCTACGTAAGCTGCACGATGGTGCTTCGGGTATTCCCCGCTCATTGGTGCATGACTGGCGATTCGACGAAGGACTACTATACTTCAAGGATTGGGCCTATGTGCCTGAAGCCCACTGGAACGACCTTCTTCACTCCATCCATGATTCGCCTGCAGGTGGTCATGGCGGTTACTACTGCACCATCAACGTGGTACAGCATGACTATTGGTGGCCAGGTCTGACGGCATTTGTCCGACGATTCGTCCAAGGATGTGCCGTCTGCCAGGCTAACAAAGTCAACACCCATCCCACCGTCCCACCGTCCCACCCCCCTTCCAGTCGCTTCCACTCACCCCTTCTCCACACTTTCAGTCGATCTCATCACGGACTTGCCGCCGTCCAATGGTTATGATTCAGTCATGGTCATGGTCAACCATGGGCTGACAAAGGGGGTAATTTTCACCCCAACTCATAAGAGTGCGGACGCCTGCGGGGTCGCACAGCTCTTCTTTGAGAAGATTTTCCCTTGCTTCAGGCTACACGACAAGATCATCTCAGACCGTGGACCGCAGTTCACCTCGGCCTTTGCCCTGGAACTGGCTAGACTCTTGGATTATGATCCGCTCCTTTCCTCCGCATACCACCCACAAACGGACGGAGAAACGCAACAGGTAAATCAGGAGCTAGAGACATACCTTTGGATCATTTGTCAAGGTGATGCCACCCGATGGTCAGATCTTTTGCCAATGGCACAACTCCTCCATCCACTCCGTAACGGGAAAGACCCCATTTTCATTAATGATGGGCTATGAGCCGAGGGCTTATCCAAATATAGGAAAAACAACATTCCTCCCCACCTTAGAAAAACGACTCAGTGATCTCAATGAGGCCCGACTAGAAGTACATGCCGCCCACGAGAAAGCACAACAATATATGAAGGAACGTGTCACTTCAAAATTCAAACTCTGGAAGGTCGGAGAGAAGGTGTGGCTCGAGGGCCACAACCTGAGACTCTGTTACCCCTCTTGCAAACTAGCACCATGCCGTGAAGGCCCATTTGAAATTTCACAGGTAATATCACCTGTTTCATACAAACTCTGCTTGCCACACACATGGAAAATCCATAATGCCTTCCATGCCTCCCTTCTCACCCCATATAGGGAAACTGTGGAACACGGACCTAATTTTGTTCCACTTCCACCTGATGTGATTGACGGAGAAGAGGAATTTGAAATAGATCAAATCCTCGCCCATCGGGGCTCCACTCGCCACCGCCACTACCTTGTTTCATGGAAAGGATATCCGTCCTCCGAAAACACCTGGGAACCCGAGTCCAATCTTGGACATGCTGTGACACTGCTCAGGGAATATAAGGCCAGAGATCCTGTCGCCTTCCCTTCATCTTAAGCTCCCATCATCTGCCATCGCTGAGTCAAGCCGCTGCTCCTCTATACATGTCGTCGCCACCACATCGCTTATGTCGTTCTCGTCGCTCCATGCACTCCCCCAGTAACTCCCCGTACACGTCCACAGACTCCCCGACCGCTGCCAACGAATTCTCTACACATCAGTTCTCGAGAATCCTGCTGCCGCCCGTGCGATCCCAGACCTTCCCGCCTTCCGAGACTCACCGATACTCCAATCTTTGGGAGTCATCTTTTATTCATACGCCACCACTCGTACCGTGCACGCCCAACTCTTCCCAGATGGGGGGCTGCCTGTCTATGCCGCTGCCATGGGGCAGGCCATCTACGCCTCCAGAGACCTTGTCCTGGATGCCCTCCACAATCACGGATTCGCCGATGTCCTTCGCGGACTTCCCAACCCATTGTTCATGCACGTACTGCGTGCAGTCATCCAGGCCTTACCAGCCAATCTACGGGCATATTACTGTATCTCGACCCCAATCCCAATGCTTGGGACTCCAACCCTTGGGCCCACGATGTTCCACACCCTCGAAACTCTCTCTGGGACGATGACTCCACGATCGGCCCAGACTCCCATCCCTCATCCCCCAACACCGCATCCCCAGACCCATTGCCTATCCCGCCTCCAGCAAATCCCACAACTTGCTCACCTCCCAGAGGCAGAAGTGTTGTTGCTGCTATCTCCTCACTGGAACACATTGTTCAGGAGCTTCTTGACAATCCACAGCAGGTTCTTGAAGACCACAGGGCAGGTGAAGATTGGAAGATTGCTAGTTGGCAGGTACAGCATGCAAACTCAGTTCTCAATGCCCTCCAGGACCTCTTTTGTTATGCAAGTATTGATCTTCGGGGTCTGCAGGAAGTATATGGGAGAGGGGAATTTTTGTTCCAGCCATTGTAGTCATGTCTTACACCAATCACTCAGACTCATCAGTGTTGCTGAATCAGCATGGTACAATTAAATAGTACTTAGTAGTGTGCCTAATTTTATCATTCTGAGAATTAAGTTAACCTTTGAGCAGAAATTTTCATGTCATTCAACTTGCTTAAAGCCTAAATTGTTGATTGCCATGACATACTGTAAGTAATACAATACTTCCATGACATACAGTGACTCCAAAAACCCTTTCCATACTACCCTGGATGGTGTGCACCACCAAGCACTGTGGGAATTCTGCTTAGCTTTGGTGAGGCCATAAATAGTACATACTCTTGGCTACAGAAATGTTCCCTAGGTCATGTGATTTGGTTCACACACCATCGAGATATGGCCATTTTGAAAGTGTAATGTCATGGAAAGGGTTTTTTCACTTTTCAATTTACAGGGTTATTTAGGTATTATTCATATATGGTATGGCCTATTTTGCTCCAAGCACTGCCTGAACCCTTCTAGACATGCTTTCAATCAATTTCTAACACTTTTCAATGGACATTCTCTTCCACTTTTTCCCATAATCCACAAACTCCATTAGCAGGGCTTTTATGCTCTCCAAGCTTTTTTTTTAAGGAACCCCCAGAGATTCTTGATAGGATTCATATCAGGCCACCTTATAATCATGAAATCCTTCTGTTCAAGCCACTTCTTTACCTTTTTACAAGTATTCATGGGGTCATTGTCTTGCAGAGAGATCATGTTAGGAGGCTTTAGACCATAATACTCAAGGGTACTCATTAGTTCATCCTACAGAATATGAAGGAAATGATAGCCATTCATCCTACCATCATTGCTAGCAGCATAGCCAAGGCATTTCCAGGACACACAGCCCCATAACATCAAGAAACCTCCACCATACTAAAGCATCTCTTGCATTACCCTATCACTAAGCCTCTTTTTCATATCCCTTTATACCCATCTGACCATAGGCAATTGATATTGGTCTCATTGGACATTCCTCCAATGATCTATAGTCCAATCCTTCTTGGCATAAGAAAATTCCAAGCAAATCTTGTAATGTCTAGTAAAGAGACTAGAGCATTTGGACTTGATCACAGCCCCCATACTGGATTTCTTCAAGTGGAAACGAACTGTCTTGGAAGAGAAGGGTATATTCTTGATATTGGTAATTGTTTTGATAACTTGCACACCATTGTCAGCCTTGCTAGAGGCAATGATATGCTGAGCATGTTGGATCTTGGGAGGGAAAAGCTGGGAAGGATGACCCCCAACAGTTTTGGGAATGGTAAAAAGCTTCCTCAAATGAAGTATTAATGTAGCAGAAGGGCTGACACCAGTTTCCCTGGCACTAGATTCACTAGAGTGGCCAGCATCAAGCATGGAAAGGATAATGGTTTTTTGAATAAGCAGAGGGATCTAATTATGGTAGTAGTTGGAAATTGCAATGTGTGTGGACTCTTTCAATCTCAGACATGTTATTTAGATGTGTCTCCTTGCTTGTATACACAAATATCAACAAACAATCTATGATTTGACTGAGATCCTAGCTATCAATTGAAAAGTGAAAAAATCCTTTCCATGGCATTGCTCTTTCAAAATGGCCATATCTTGATGGTGTGTAAACCAAATCACATGACCTAGGGAGCATTTCTGTAGCCAAGAGTATGTACTATCTATGACCTCACCAAAGCTAAGCAGGATTCCCACAGTGCTTGGTGGTGCACACCATCCAGGTTAGTATGGAAAGGGTTTTTGGAGTCACTGTAACTGATATGTCCATGTAGATGGCTCCCAGAAAATGGACAACTGATGAGCAAGAGGCATTCCTAAAGCCTTGGTATGGGCAGTACAAAGAAATTGGACACATGAAACAAAAACAATACACACTATTTTTTGCCAACCTCTTCGAAGTCTGGTTTCAGCAGTTTCCTAAAAGTGTTGTGCTCTTCAGCGAGAACACCAGTGGTCCACTCTCCAAGGCTCAGCAAGTGCAACTCGCAGCTGCAGTCAATGAATGCAAAGAGATTAGACTCACTGAATTCTGAGCAGCCAAAGTAACTTACCATAAGTCAGAAACTGAAAAATCGATTCAAAAACTACCTAGGAAGCACAAAAGCTGGTTGTCAAAGCAGAGCGGGTGTGCAGAGCGTTTTCAAGACTGTACTTGCGAGCATTGCAGAAGGAGAGAAGCGCAAACGAAACTTGCAGGAGACAGAAGCTTACTTGAAGTTGTTCTATGACATACGGTTGAAGGATGCCATTGCACAGAGGCTTGGAGTCACAAGTTCCGAGCTCGGGAAACAAAGTATTCAAAAGATCAATGAGGAGACACATGCGCTCTACACAGCAGAGCCAGAGGACATCAAACAGCAAGTTTGTGACTTCATAATGACAGCGAAGGGTGAAAAGGGAAAGGGAAACAAGGGCTGCATGTCGCCAACTGATCAAATATACATTGTGAGGTAAATATGAGAGGATCTAATTTGAGCAGTCACTTACAGTCTTATAGGAATATTGAGATGTTGGCAGCCATTGTGAACCAGTTCCTCACCGGCTTGAACAAGTCCACGGGGTGGGCATTCAGTCTGCTGGCTGGAGGTCCTTCACTGGATGTTCAGATGAATATAGATTGTTATATGTGAGTATGCAGGGCTGCACAATCAGTGGATCACTCACTCACCTGCAACAAAGCTTCCACATTGGGTTGACAAGCTTGGGCAATGATTTCAGTTGGACATATCCTGAATTTGAAGTGAATATCATGACACCATTCTGTGATTTCCTATACCATGTCTATTGTGAGTGTCCTTTTTGACCCTACCATTTGGTAGCATGAACCTATGGTTAAAGCGTCAGCCATGCATGGTCAGAAGGGAGATGAAGTGGGCCACTTGGCTCTAGTAGAAGGCAATGCTGGACTTGCATCGAGTGGTCCGGGAACATCCACTGGCGCTGACTACCCTGGGAATTCGTGGGGGCCTGTGGAGGGTGTATCTTCTGTCCAGGGGTTGGAAAATGTGCCTGGAGGCTCACAGACGGATGATAGCCATGAGGCTCTAGTGGAAGCACCCAAATCGGAAGAACCTGAATCACATGCCTATACCACTCCCAACACTCCTGACATCGACTACAGTCTTGGTCAAATGCTCTGGAACAACTCTGCTCCTCTCAATGAGTCTCAATTCTGGATGTCCAGTGACTTCGATCAATACCTCCAGGATCTATCTTTTAGACAAAGTATTAGCATTGGGGTTCCAGATTTGCCTCGCCTGCCACCTCTACCTATCCCCTCTCCTCCTCCTTCACCCACTCACTCCCATCTCACGGCTGCCACAACGACAACCCCAGTTCGTACTAGGTACCTCCTAAATGGCTCAGACCTGGGTCATTTTTCATGGTCCTCGCCCTCCCCTGCAGGCTTAGTCCTCATGGCAACAACACTGGTAACCAATCTAGCTGCAGGCTCTCACCAGTCAGTTCCGCCACCTGCTCCCATCACCCCTTGTGCGCCTGTAATCCCCATGTCAATGTCCACAGGGCAGAGTATTTGCATTCCAAACACGACTATGACACCCTTGGTAGTGTCAGGGCACTCCCCTCCTGCTGTGTCGTCTACTGTGGCTGGTTTGGACAGTAACAATAATCAAAGCGGTGAAATACCCTCTGTAGAAGAGGAGCACGATGTGTGTTGTTCCCGCACTGGGCGCATTATCACTCCAGCCACATGCAACGCAATCACAGACTCGATTGGCATGGAGAACATGCAACCAAAACTAGGGAAGTGTCCCCAACATGATGACACCTTGGCGGGAAGAGTTGGACGGCGTCATTGTTGAGGTGTTAGTGCGTTTTTTTTTGGGCAGGCTGTATTCTTGGCACTTGAGCCCGATGTGTGTCGTCTCGCTCCCAATGATATCTTACATAGTCTTGACAGAAATTTTGGTAACCGTTGCGTATTACTAGTATACCATCTTGATATCTAGATCCTTAATTGTACTTTATCTTGACCAAGACAATATAACTATAGGTCGAAGGTACACTACTTGGTGCACAAAGTCATCACTTGCGAAATGTATCATGTGTCTGGTTGCTTGGCACTTGCGTGAGGGGAAAGTGGTGGATTACTATGGTCTATAGTTACTAGTATGGTGAATGAGAGGCTATATAAGGTACGGAGAGGAGACTATGTGAATCTAAATATCAGATTCGCTGGTGTGTGTGGGAAGGCTGATCTGAGGCCAACTGCACAAGAGGGGAGATGCACAAGGGAGGTCGGCGAGAATGAAGAAAGGTGAGAAACCAGAAGGGTTCTGCGAGAACAACAGACTGAACCTTCTGAGCACAAGTGAGTCCAAATCGTGCAGGGGACAGGCTTGGACAAATGAGAAGCAGGCGGAACTGGACGGGCATGATAGGACCAACCAATGCTGGAATCATGATTTGATTGGAAGGTGGGTGGGTGCAAGAAATGAAGCGAGCGGTGGGGAAGCAAGTGGAGAGAAGAAGAAAGAGTTGATGAGAGAGTTGATGCGCATCCCTCCTTATAACATGACCGGGAGGGAATGGGAGAACTATGAAAGAAGCGCCGACCAGGTCAGTGTGGAGTCCATAGGGCTTAGGGTGCAATCGTCATGAAGGCCTGGTTCTGGCAATCCGTTCGCAAGCTTACTTGATTGCATAGAATATCCATGTGCATGACAAAGACAACTCACCCTACATGCGCACACTGTGAATGGTCCCTAAGGTTCAAGGTAAACAGGCCATGTCGTCAGCGCAGGGATGGTGCACTGGACTTATTCCTCAGTTGGGACGAACCAGCACCAAGACGAGCGGAAAAGCTACTGATGTGGCATGTCATCAGCGTGGCCACGAATGATAAATACTCGTTGCTTCTCTCCTATAATTCCCAGCTAGTTCTACGCAATATCAGCATTGTTTCTAGTCCACCATCTTCGAGTTCCAGAGAGCCTCTCAGGTACCTGTGGATGGAAGAGACCCGCCTAGGCTTTGCATTGTCTTGAAGCTTGGCATAGTACTCGAGCAGCACTCCTCGTCTATTCCTCACAATGTTCTTCGTCCTGTTTCGCAGCACACTACGCTGTGCATTACACCCTCATCGACTCCGGGGCAACTGGATGTTTTATCGACTATGCTATGTTACGGTCTATGAAGGGGGTACCACTTTTTCCTTACACTTTCTTGTTCACTCGTCCTCAGACTCGTTCTCTCGCCATACACGGCTGTATTCGTAGTGGAGTCATCCTCCACATGTACTACCAGATATGTCTCTCGATTCACTTCTCTTTCCGTCTCACACGGCGCCCCACCTATACCTTATATAGACTTCCGTTCCATCTCCACAACAGTCCCTTTATTCAGACTTCACAACTGTGGCATAGCCTCCTTCTTGTTTCATTGATTCGTGCTGCGCACTCATCGCCATGTAGCTGCGCATACTGCGCACACATAGCCTTCGGACTGCAGATGCTGCACATCCCATTTATGTATATCCTTCATCTAGATTAGAGGCCTACCGTATAAATACTTGTCGTCTCACTCCTGTAATTCCCCAGCGAGTTCTACGCAATATCAGCATTGTTTCTAGTCCACCACCTTCGAGTCCCAGAGAGCCTCTCAGGTACCTGTGGATAGAAGAGACCCGCCTCGGCTTCGCATCATCTCAAAGCTTGGCATAGTCCTTGAGTTGAACTCCTTGTCTATTCCTCGCACATTCTTCACCCCGTATTGCAGCACACTACGTTAACACTACGCTGTGCGTTACATGCTACAGTAGTGGTGTGCGACATTCCCACTACACGGCTCAAGACTCCCCTGTGGGTGAGCAACATTGACAGATCCGCAATAAAAATGGCCTAATATGAAAACAGGCATTGGTGCTAATGCAGCTCAGAGAAATCACCGAACTCTGAGACTTCCTTGATATTGACTGTGGCAAGGATGACATCATACTAGGATTACCCTGGCTCCAGAACCGAAATCCGGAGATTAACTGAGAATCAGGAACTGTTTGGATCAAACCTATGGAACCAACCATACACGAATGGGAAGACAGAGTGGCTGCGGCCCACACTATCACTGTCTTCAATAGGAAGTGCCAGATGAGTAAACTTCAAAGGAGACGAGCTCTGTGGTGGGGCAAAAACTTCAAACCAAAACATGCATATATGGCTCATCTGAAGGTACCTGATGTGAACCTGACCACGCAGCGAGAGGAAGTACCAGTGCTCATAGATTGTGAGGAGGATGATGAAGATGAGCCAACTGGACCCTCCATTAGAAAAACTACAATTCGACTTCTCTGGCCTAATCAGCAGAGAAAACCAAGAAGGAACTCCCATGGGACTTCCAAGACTTCAAGGACGTCTTCCAGAAGAAGGATGTGGGCCACTTCTGCCTTACTAGTTGTTCGATCATGGCATAGATCTAGAAAACTCATTCCTACCCAAGGTTGCCAAGGCCTACCCACTTAACCCTAAGGAGCAAGAGGCATGTAAAGATTTTATTGATGAACACTTGAAAGCCGGACGTATTCGCCCATCCATGGCTTCCCCGTTCTTCCTTGTTTCAAAGAAGGATGGTAATCTTCGCCCCTGCCAAGATTACCACTATCTCAATGAGCATACTGTCAAGAATGCTTATCCTCTCCTGCTCATCAGAGACTTGATGGATCAGCTCAAGGGATCTCATTACTTCATGAAGATGGACATCCATTGGGGCTATAATAACGTCCGGATAAAGACTAAAGATGCCTAGAAGGCAGTGTTCATCACACCCTTCGGCCTCTTCGAGCCTCTCATCATGTTTTTTGGCCTTTGCAACAGTCCTGCAACTTTTCAGTCGTTCATGGAATTCATTTTCAAGGTCATGGTAGTGGAAGGATGGTTGATCATCTATATGGATGATATGTTGATCCATTCCAGGGATCTTACTGAACATCACAACAGAACAAAGTGAGTTCTGGAATGGTTAAGAGACAACTGTCTTGGCCTCAAATTGGAAAAATGTATGTTTGACGTATCCTCGGTTGAATTCCTAGGGATGGTCATCCAAGAGGGTATCATTGCGATGGACCCTACCAAGCTCTTGGCAATTGCTACCTGGGAACCACCTATGTCAGTTTGCGCAGTCTGTTCATTCATAGAGTTCTGCAACTTTTACCACAAGTTTATTCCGAACTTCTCAGAAATTGCCAGGCCGATCTTGGATTTAACAAAAAAAGGGCAGCTGTGGTCCTGGATGCATGCACAACAACAGGCTTTCGACCTCCTCCGTCAGGCCTTCACCTGTTACAGTGACTCCAAAAACCGTTGCAATAACTAACCCCGATGCGGTGCGCGAAGCGCACCACGACCACCCGTGAGAACATCGCTTAGCTTTGGTGGGATACAATGTTATACTGACTCCTAGCTACCAGATGGTCCCTGGGTCATGTGATTTGGCCCAGGAATCACAGAGATATTGCCCTTTCAATCTAGCCATGTCATTGCAATAGTTTTTTCACTTTTGATTTATGATAGGGTATTGGAGTATTTCAGTACTTGGTATAGCCTCCCTTTGCCTTAAGCACTGCCTGAACCCTTCTAGGCATGCTTTCAATCAACTTCTGACACTCCTCAACTGGTATCTTCTCCCACTCTTCCTCAACTCTGTCCCATAATGCATGAACTCCATTAGGAGGGTTTTCATGCTGCCCAAGCCTCCTTTTCAGCCATCCCCAGAGATGCTCAATAGGATTAAGATCAGGAGACTGTGCAGGCCACTTCATAGTCCTGAAATCCTGCTCCTCTAGCCACTCCTTCACCTTTTTGCAGGTATGCTTGGGATCATTGTCTTGCTGAAAGATGATGTCAGGAGGATCTAGACCATAATACTCCACAGTATTCAGGAGCTCATCCTTCAAAATTTGAAGGTAAAGGTCCCCATCCATCCTACCATCAATCTTGGCAGCATAGCCAACTCCTTCCCAAGTCATACACCCCCACATCATCAAGGAACCCCCACCAAACTTGAGAGTTCCCTGCACAAGCCTATCACTCAGCCTCTCACCTGCCTTTTTCCATGCCCATTTGCGCCCATCTGACCCTAGGCGATTGATCTTGGTCTCATCAGACCATATGACCTTCTTCCAGTCATCTATAGTCCAGTCCTTGTGGGCATAAGCAAAGTCCAAGCGAGCCTTGCGATGTTTGGCAGAGAGAATAGGGCGTTTGGTCTTGACCACAGCCTTCATACCAGATTTCTTCAGGTGAAAATGAACTGTATTGGCAGAGAGGGGTTGGTTGATGATGTTGGTAAGTGCTTTGGTCACTTGAACAGCATTTTCAGCCTTTCCAGAGGTAATAAGATGCTGAGCATGTTGAATGTTGGTAGGGGAAAGCTTGGAAGGACGACCCCCAATAGACTTTTGAAGCTCAGAACGCTCCTTGGAGCGAAGTCTGGATATGGTAGAGGCATGGATACCAGTTGAAGAGGCAATGGAATGAGCAGAGTGGCCAGAATCAAGCATAGTAAGGATAGTGTTCTTTTGGGCAATAGAGAGTGATCGCATGATGGTGGTGGTAGGGAATCAAGAAGCGTGGGAATGATTTTCAACTCAGACATCATGTATATATAGGGATCAGTGTTTTATGACCAAACAATGCCAAATATCATTTGATTTCATGAAGAATCTATCATTCCAATCAAAAGTGAAAAAACTATTGCAATGACATGGCTAGATTGAAAGGGCAATATCTCTGTGATTCCTGGGCCAAATCACATGACCCAGGGACCATCTGGTAGCTAGGAGTCAGTATAACATTGTATCCCACCAAAGCTAAGCGATGTTCTCACGGGTGGTCGCGGTGCACTTCGCGCACTGCATCAGGGTTAGTTATTGCAATGGTTTTTGGAGTCACTGTATGGTCTATGAAGGGAATACCACTTTTTCTTTACTCTTTCTTGTTCACTTGCCCTCAGACTTGTTCTCTTGGTGTACGCGGCTGTATTCATAGTGGGGTCGTCCTCCACATATGTATCAGATATGTTCTCTCCATTCACTTCTCCTTCCGTCTCACACAGCACCCCAACTATACCATATACAGACTTCTGTTCCGTTTCTGCCACAGCCCCTTATTCAGACTTCATGGCTGTGGCATAGCCTTTTACATTTCTTTGATTCGTGCTGTGCACTCATTGCCATGTAGCTGCACATTCCATTTATATCCTTCATCTAGATTAGGGGCCTACCATATAAATACTAGTTGCTTTGCTCCTGTAATTCCCCAGCTAGTTCTATGCAATATCAGCATTGTTTCTAGTCCATTACCTTCAAGTCCCAGAGAGCCTATCAGGTACATACCTGTGGATAGAAGAGACCCGCCTCGGCTTTGCATCGTCTCGAAGCTCAGCATAGTACTTGAGCAGCACTCCCCGTCTATTCCTTGCAACGTTCTTCATCCCGTTTCGCAGCATGCTACATTAACACTACGCTGTGTGTTACAAAAGAACTAGCTCTTCCATCTGTCCCTACTCTTCAGTAGAGGACATTCCCCTACCCCGACATTTCCCGTGCAGGCAGATTCAGAGCACCTTCCGACTCCCCACCCTCCACACTGTCCACCGTGTCTTCACCACTTCCTAGAATCCACCGACTTCCTGATGCACACCCTTTCCATCATGTCTTACCTGATCAATACTCCTCCCAGGACGTAATCGCTCATTACAGACAAATTCAACAGGACCTCGCAGATCTCAACAGAAGTCAGGGACGAAGCCTGGACGTGTTACGGTCTACGAAGGGGGTACTACTTTTTCATTACACTTTCCTGTTCACTTGGGTGACCCTTAGACTTGTTCTCTTGCCGTACACGGCTGGATTCATAGTGGAGTTGTCCTCCACATGTACTACCAGATACGTCTCTCCATTTACTTCTCCTTCCGTCTCACATGGCACCCCGCCTATACCATATATAGACTTCCGTTCCATCTCTGCCTCAGCCCCTTGTTCAGACTTCATGGCTGTGGCATCGCCTCTATTTTATTTCATTGATTTGTGCTGCGCACTCATTGCCATGTAACTGTGCATACTGCACATACATAGCCTTTAGACTGCAGATGCTGCGCATCCTTTATATATCCTTCATCTAGATTAGAGGCCTACCGTATAAATACTTGTCATTCCTCTCCTGTAATTCCCCAGCTAGTTCTATGCAATATCAGCGTTGTTTCTAGTCCACCACCTTCGAGTCCTAGAGAGCCTCTCAGGTACCTGTGGATAGAAGAGACCCACCTAGGCTTCGCATCATCTTGAAGCTCGGCATAGTCCTTGAGTTGAACTCCTTGTCTATTCCTCGCACGTTCATCACCCCGTATCACAGCACACTACGTTAACACTACACTGTGCATTACAAAAGAACTAGCTCTTCCATCTGTCCCTACTTTTCAGTAGAGGACATTCCCCCACTCCGACATTTCCTGCGTTGGCAGATTCAGAGCACCCTCTTCCTCTCCTTCCCCTCCACCCACCGTGTCTTCTTCCTCTCCACTCCCTCAAATCCACCTTCTCCCCGATGAACACCCTTTTCATATTGTTCTACCTGACCGATACTCCAGCCCAGAGACTATCGCTCATTACAGACAAGTTCAGTGGGAACTCGCGGATCTCAACAGGAGTCAAGGATGAGATGCAGACGCCCTCCCCTCTGTCTCTGAATTAGCTACCGCACTCCAGCCTCCACCGCCCGACTTCCCCATCATTCCTGACGAGGAACCTCCTCTTGTTTTTCACAACCCTGATTCGGAACCAACCGCGCAGGAGGACATGGACATTGACCCAGCTCCAGAAGACGAAATGGTATCAGAAATAAAGGCTGGCCTTCCCGAAGACTTTTCCAGGGAGGCAGAGGACGCCAACAGATGGCTCCTCTTGATGAACATATACTTCACCATCAATCATGCCCTCTTCTCTGATATGACAAAGTCCCTTACTTTCCTCAACAAGATTAGTAAGGGCCGGGGAAAGATGTTCGCTGAAGGATGGCTGATGAAGCTTGCAAACCCGTCTATTGATGGTGCAGAAAAGACCTTCGACAAGATTAAAGAAGCTTTCGAGACCACTTTCTCCCCCTATGATGTAGTCACTAAGGCTAGGATCAACCTTTCCAAACTTCAACAAAATGCTGGAAAGGATACCAAAGGAACATGGAGCGATGGATTCACCACCTACGCTTCACAATTCCAACTTCTCGCCGAGAAGTCCAGTATCACTGACAAGTATGCTCTTGTGGAATGGTTTATCCATGGCCTCAGTCCCAAGCTCACAATGATGATCCTCTCGTGCGACAAGATCCCAGATGACTACAAGGACTGGATAAAGAAAGCAGGCCAATTCTCTCAACAACTAAGGAGGATTGGAGACTTACGAAAGGGAGTGCCACATATACCAGCTCCCTCCTTTCAATCACACAAGGACCCATACGCGATGGACATAGATGCCGTACACCTGTCACCGACTCAGTGCGCTGAGTATTTGTGGAAGAACCAATGTTTCATTTCTCACAAGGTTGGCTGTAAGTCTACCAACCACACCACATCTGGAACTGACCAGACACACATTCCCGCCCGACCACATCTTCCGGATGTTCCGCACATCCCACTTACAAAGTCCCGCAACGACGGGCACACACCACCACCACAATGGAGGAAGATGATGACCTGTCTGCGTACCTCGAGACCATGGGTAGCATTGACAGAGGCGCCACAATAAAGATCCTCAAAACTGCTTTTGGGGAGGGCAGCTTGTCCGATGACAAGGAGGCTGGCTACCAAGCCATGGCTGAGGTAAGAATGGCCACTTACCAAGAGTGCCAAAAGGAAGCGATCTGGGCAGCACCACAAGCCAGGGCTGTACGATCTGGACCATGGAACAATAGGTTCTCCGCTATTGCGCCGGCAGAGCTCTGGGACGCCACCTCAGAGAAAGCCCAGGATCATTATCCTGGCACGTACGCAGATGATGAAGTCCAATCATTGCTGGACATGGACGCAGCTACTCCCATGGGTCAAGGGACGGGGCTTGGACCACACCCTTCTTCGCAAGAGACCGCCACGAGAAACACAGTCAAACACGGAATAAGAGTGGCACGAGCAGTGAGCGAAGGGGAAGGGGCACATGCAATATCCGGAACTGACTGGAACATGTTGCTCGGATGTGGAGATGACCACGCCAAACCACATACGTCGATCAACGGTTGCTGTGGAACCCGCATACAGACTACATCTGGTTTCTGCGAAGGAGCATATGAGATACCTGGAACCGACCAGGGTTTTTAAAGGGCAGGAATGGGTCAACATCATACCCTGCCAATTCAATTTCTTATAGATGTTCTTCAGTGTTTGTGTCAGGTGGTACTTCGCAATCCATATCAATTCCCATCACCATCTATCCACCTGACCGCACTGCGTTCAAAAGCGTTGACACAAAAGCCCTCATCGACTCTGGGGCAACTGGTTGCTTTATTGACTATGCAACCGTAGTGGCGTGCGACATTCCTACTGCCCGACTAAAGACTCCCCTGCGGGCGAGCAATGTTGATGGAACTCCCAACAAAAACGGCCTGATACGAAAACAGGCATCGGTGCTAATGCAGATCGGAGAAACTACTGAACTCCGAGACTTCCTTGTTATTGATTGTGGCAAGGATGACATCATACTAGGATTGCCCTGGCTCCGGGACCGAAATCCGGAGATTTACTGGGAATCAGGAACCGTCCGCATCTGAGATACGAAACCGACCGTACAGGAGCGCACGTGCATATGAGAAGACAGAGCGGCTGCAGCCCACACTATCACTGTCTTCAATAGGAAGTGCCAGATGAGTAAACTTCAAAGGAGACGAGCTCTGTGGTGGGGCAAAAACTTCAAATCGAAATGTGCATCTATGGCTCATCTGAAGGTACCTGACGTGGAACTGACCATGCAGCAGGAGGAAGTACCAGCGCTCATAGACTGTGAGGAGGATGACGAAGACGAGCCAACTGGACCCTCCATTAGGAAAACTACTATCTCGACTTCTCTGGCCCAATCAGCAGAGAAAACCAAGAAGGAACTCCCACTGGACTTCCAAGACTTTGAGGACGTCTTCCAAAAGAAGGACGACGGTCCCCTTCTGCCTTACCAGTCATTCAATCACGGCATAGATCTAGATGACTCATTCCTACCCAAGGTTGCCAAGGCCTACCTGCTTAATCCTAAGGAGCGAGAGGCATGTAAAGATTTCATTGACAAACACTTGAAAGCTGGACATATTTGCCCATCGAATTCCCCCATGGCTTCCCCGTTCTTCTTTGTCTCAAAGAACGATGGTAATCTTCGCCCGTGCCAAGATTACCGCTATCTCAACGAGCATACCATCAAGAATGCTTACCCTCTCCCACTCATCGGAGACTTGATGGATCAGCTCAAGGGATCTTGTTACTTCACGAAGATGGACATTTGCTGGGGCTATAATAACATCTGGATCAAGACCAAAGCCACCGGGAAGGTGGCGTTCATTATGCCCTTCTGCCTCTTCGAGCCTCTCGTCATGTTTTTCGGCCTTTGCAACAGTCCTGCGACCTTTCAGTCATTCATGGACTTCATTTCCAAGGATATGGTAGCGGAAGGATGGTTGATCATCTACATACATGGATGATATGTTGATCCATTCCAGGGATCTTACAGAACATCATGACAGAACGAGGCGAGTTCTGGAACGGTTACGAGAAAACCATCTTGGCCGCAAATTGGAAAAATGTACGTTTGATGCATCCTTGGTTGAATTCCTAGAGATGGTCATCCAAGAGGGTATTATTGCGATGGACCCTACCAAGCTCTCGGCAATCACTACCTGGGAACCACCTATGTCAGTTCACACAGTCCGCTCGTTCATCGGATTCTGCAACTTTTACCGCAAGTTCATTCCGAATTTCTTGGAAATTGCCAGGCCGATCTTGGATTTGACAAAGAAAGGGCAGCTGTGGTCCTGGATGCATGCACAACAACAGGCTTTCGACCTCCTCCATCAGGCCTTCACCTCTAAACCTGTACTTGCAATGCCGGACAACACCAAACCATTTTTTGTCATGACAGACACTTCCCTCATTGCCACAGGGGGCATACTGATGCAGAAGGACGCCAACGGCGACTTACACCCTTGCTGCTACATCTCGCAAACATTCTCTCTGGCGGAACGAAACTACGACATCTATGACCGAGAATTACTCACCGTCATACGTGCACTCGAAGAGTGGCACCACTACCTCACCGGAACCGACCAGCCCATCACTGTGTTCACAGACCACAAAAATGTGTGCTACTTTAAAGACCCCAGGAAGCTATCTCTGTGGCAAGCGAGATGGCTATTAACATTACAGGACTATGACCTCCTGTTCCAACACGTACGGCCCGGCGGATGCTCTGTCGCAGAAGGACACCCTGGATACTTCGGCCGACAACACTGAAGTTACCCTACTTCTGGCAGAGCTATTTTTAAAACAGATTGACCTTGACCTCCGGACCGCCATCGAGCAGTCAACCTCCAATGATTCCTTCATCATCAGCCAGCTACGTAAGCTGCACGATGGTGCTTCAGGCATCCCCCGCTCATTGGTGCACGACTGGCGATTCAACGAGGGACTACTTTACTTCAAGGATCGGGCCTACATGCCAGAAGCCCACCAGAGTGACCTCCTTCACTCCATCCATGATTCGCCTGTGGGTGGTCATGGCGGTTACTACCAAACCGTAAATGCGGTACAGCACAACTATTGGTGGCCAGGTCTGACAGCATTTGTCTGATGATTCGTCCAAGGATGTGCCGTCTGCCAGGCTAACAAGGTCAATACCCATCCCACCGTCCCACCTCTCACTCCTCTTCCAGTCGCTTCTACTCGCCCCTTCTCCACACTTTCGGTCGATCTCATCACAGACTTGCCACCATCCAATGGTTATGATTCAGTCATGGTCGTGGTCGACCATGGGCTTACAAAGGGGGTAATTTTCACCCCAACTCACAAGAGTGCGGATGCCTGCGGGGTCGCACAGCTCTTCTTTGAGAAGAATTTCCCTCGCTTCGGGCTATATGACAAGATCATCTCAGACTGTGGTCTGCAGTTCGCCTCGGCCTTTGCCCTGGAACTGGCTAGACTCTTGGATTATGATCCGCTCCTTTCCTCCGCATACCACCCACAAACAGACAGAGAAACGGAACAGGTAAATCAGGAGCTAGAGACATACCTTCAGATCTTTTGTCAAGGCGATGCCACCCAATGGTCAGATCTTTTGCCAACATCAGCAAACCTACATTTTTTCTGAGTTATCAAAATAAATGACCTGTCTGAGTTGGCTGACATGACTGACAGCATGCTATCAGTGCTATCATCCATAAGTAATTCATCACTATCAGTATTCTCAGAGCTATCAGCATATCAGCTTGTCAGTTAACCAGTGATATCAGTCCAATCAGTCCAGTCAGTCAGTCAATTGATCATCTTGTCAGTCTTGTCAGTCTTGTCATCCCATCAGTCAGTCAGTCAACCAGTCAGTCAGTCATGTAAATCTATCAGTCAGTCAGGTTGTCAGTCAATCAGCCAAGTCAGCCCATCAGTCCATCAGCTGATCAGTTAGTCATCTCTGTCAGTCACATCAGTTGGCCAGTTGGTTAGTCTGTTAGGCCTGTCAGGTTTATCAATTTGTCAGCTAGGTAGTTGGTCAGTCAACCAGTTCATTCAATATATTAGCCTATCAGCTTGTTAGTAAATCAGTTCAATCAGTTCAGTCAATCTATCATTGATTAGTCTATTCAGGTCTGTCAGTCTTGTCATTTATCTAACTCACCCAGAAAAAATGTAGGTTTGCTGATGAATGGCGGAGTATTGCCATAACTCCTCCATCCACTCCGTAATGGGAAAGACACTGTTTTCGTTAATGATGGGCTATGAGCCAAGGGCTTATCCCAATATAGGAAAAATGACATTCCTCCCGTCTTAGAAAAACGACTCAGCGACCTCAATGAGGCCTGATCAGAAGCACACACCGCCCATGAAAAAGCCCAACACTATATGAAAGAATGGGTTACCTCAAAATTCAAACCCTGGAAGGTCGGAGATAAGGTGTGGCTCGAGGGCCGCAACCTGAGACTCCATTACCCCTCCTGCAAACTCGCACCACACTGTGAAGGCCAATTCAAAATCTCACAGGTACTATCACCTGTTTCATACAAACTCCGCCTGCCAAGGACCTGGAAGATCCATAATGCCTTCCATGCCTCCCTTCTTACCCCGTATAGGGAAACTGCAGAACACAGACCAAATTTTGTTCCGCTTCTGCCTGATGTGATTGACGGAGAAGAGGAATTTGAAATAGATCAAATCCTCACCCATTGGGGCTCCGCTCGCCGCCGCCACTACCTCGTCTCATGGAAAGGATATCCGTCCTCCGAGAACACCTGGGAACCTGAGTCCAATCTTGGACACACTGTGCAACTCCTAAAGGGGTATAAGGCCAGGGATCCCATTGCCTTCCCTTCATCCTAAACTCCCATCATCTGCCATCGATTGAGTCGAGCCGCCGCTCCTCTACCTACTTTGTCACCACTACTACCTGCATATGTCGTTCTCATTGCTTCATGCACTCCCCTAGCAACTCCCCGTCCATGTCCACAGACTCCCAGACCGCTGCTGACGAATTCTCTATGCATCCATTCTCGAGAATCGTGCCACTACCCATGTGATCCCAGACCTTCCCGCCTTCTGTGACTCACCTATACTCCAATCTTTGGAAGTCATCTTTTATTTATACACCACTGCTCATACCATGCATGCCCAGCTTTTCCCAGATGGGGGCTGCCTGTCTACGCCTCTGCCATGGGGCAGGCCATCTACTCCTCCAGAGACCTCGTCCTGGATGCCCTCCATGACCATGGATTCACAGATGTCATTCGCAGACTTCCCAACCCATTGTTCATGCACATATTGCGTGCAGTCGTCCAGGCCTTACCAGCCAATCTATGGACATACTATCTCGACCCCAACCCCAATGCCTGGGACTCCAACCCTTGGGCCCGCGATGTTCCACACCCTCGAAACTCTCTCTGGGACGACGACTCCACGGTCCGTCCAAACTTCCGTCCCGCGTCCCCCGACACTGCATCCCCAGACCCATTGCCTGTCCTGCCTCCAGCAAATCCCACAACTTGCCCACCTCCTGGAGGCGGAAGTGTTGTCGTTACTGGAGGATCTGGCAGTGATTCTATTTCCGGACAGCTCCCCCTCGCTGCCCTCCCCACTGACCACCCCAATGTCTTGCAATTCCTCGCAACCGTCCCTCTACTTGGATCCGGGACTCCTGAGCCCAAGTCTGACCAACCTCTTCCTGCCCGAAGGCATCCTTCCACTCCAACCCCCTCTGGCCGTACTCATAATATCAAACAGAGTAGTGGAAAGGTTTGCTTCGGATTACCCAGCTCCGCAGCACAAGCTGTGGGCCAACGTACTTCGGGAGATCGAGGAAAGCCAAGACAGGCAACTCCATTCCCCACCTCTGGTCGCTATGATAAGGACGCGGCTGCTATGCCCTTGCCCTCGCAGGGCTCTTCGACCAATCCAATCAATGTAGATCGGTTCCCCTCTTCTCTCTTACCACCTACCCCCGCTCGTCCCACTCGTACCAATCTCACCTGTTGCTTCACCTGTGGACAACGAGGCCATATCTGGGCAGAATGCCCATTACGAATGTCCTCTTTGCAGGACCACTGCCCCAGGCCATATCCAAGCCTGGTGTCCTCATCGCTGCTGTCTTCTCTGTGGGGAACTCGGTCATGCCGACGACCTCTGCCCCACTCGTCGGAATCCTTTCGACGATGTCAACCTCACCGACTACAAGGTCAACGAGGGAGACCAGAGTGATTAGATGTCTTGCAGGTGCTTTGACCGTACAACGGGGGTAATGTTACGGTCTACGAAGGGGGTACTCAATTTTCATTACACTTTTCCATTCACTCGTCCCTTAGACTCGTTCTCTCGCTGTATGCGGCTGTATTCGTAGTGGAGTCGTCCTCCACATGTACTGCCAGATACGTTTTTCAATCTCTCTCTCTTTCTGTCTCACACGGCGCCCCGCCTATACCATATATAGACTTCCATTCTGTCTCCGCCACAGCCCCTTATTCAGATTTCATGGCTGTGGCATCACTTCTATTTTATTTCATTGATTCATGCTGCGCACTTATTGCCATGTAGCTGCGCATCCCATTTATATCCTTCATCTAGATTAGGGGCCTACCATATAAATACTTGTCGCATTTCTCCTGTAATTCCCCAGCTAGTTCTACGCAATATCAGCATTGTTTCTAGTCTACCACCTTTGAGTCCCAGAGAGCCTTTCAGGTACCTGTGGATAGAAGAGACCCCCTTAGGCTTTGCATCATCTTGAAGCTCGGCATAGTCCTTGAGTTGAACTCCTCGTCTATTCCTCGCATGTTCTTTGCCCCGTTTTGCAGCACGCTACGTTAACACTACGCTGTGCATTACATTTACTCTATGGCCTGCACTGTCACCACTACCACATCAACGGCAACAATGACAATGATAACACTGTTCCATC
The DNA here is from genome assembly GCA_038093535.1 of Boletus reticulatus. Classification (NCBI taxonomy): domain Eukaryota; kingdom Fungi; phylum Basidiomycota; class Agaricomycetes; order Boletales; family Boletaceae; genus Boletus; species Boletus reticulatus. The sequence goes on from JBBPSJ010000058.1 coordinate 131,683, forward strand.
ACCACCAGTGCACCACCACCTGTGCCACCACCACCATCACCACTGTGTCAATGACAACAATGATGTGGGACCACCCCACCACTACTGCACCCTCGATGATGACAACACCATGCCACCACCTCCATCACCACTCCATCAACAACGATGATGACATGGGACCACCATCCCCACCACTGCACCCTCGACAATGACAACAACTATGTTCCATCACTGTAACACATAGCGTAGTGTTAATGTAGCGTGCTGTGAAACGAGGCAAAGAACGTGCGAGGAATAGACGAGTAGTTCAGCTCAAGGACTATGCCGAGCTTCAAGACAATGCGAAGCCTAGGTGGGTCTCTTCTATCCACAGGTACCTGAGAGGCTCTCTGGAACTCAAAGGTGGTGGACTAGAAACAATGCTGATATTGCGTAGAACTAGCTGGGGAATTACAGGAGAGAAGCGATGAGTATTTATACGGTAGGCCCCTAATCTAGATGAAGAATATAAATGGGATGTGCAGAATCTGCAGTCCAAAGGCTATGTGTGTGCAGTATGCGCAGCTACATGGCGATGAGTGCGCAGCACGAATCAATGAAATAAAAATAGAGGCGATGCCACAGCCATGAAGTCTGAATAAAGGGCTGTGGCGGAGATGGAAGCTGTGCAGTCGCCACAGTCTGTAAGCATCTGTGACCACTGTACCATTTGCACAGTTCCTACAGCTAGACAGGGCTAGTTGTTTTTTTGTCCCTCTTACTCAACTTCCTCACAGTCCAAGTAGTAAAAAACAAATGTATATATTTATGAATTACCATGTTCTGTTGGACACCATTGCAGCTGCATCGCATCATCATGGTCAACCTCGTGGTGGTGGTGGTGATGCCATGCTGGCTGCAATGTCATTGTCGTCTTTATGACGGTGGGGACATGTTGTGTTGTCGACGACCAGGTGGTGGTGGTGGGGACGCTGTGGGGCTATGTTGTGGTCATCATCATGGTGATGATGCCACTGCTGCATCGTTGTCATTGTCGACAAGTTGGTGGTGGTGGTGGGGACACCACAGCTGCATTACCGCCGCCATCATTGCCATCTACTGGTGGGGATGCCATGGTGGCTGTGTTGTTGTCATTGGCATGGTGACGACACCACGGCTGCATTGTCATTGTCATCAAGCTGATGGTGGTGGTGGAGACACCGTGGCATATTGCCACTGTCGTTGTTGTTGTCTGCTGGTGGGGACACTGTGGTGGCTGCGTTGTGATCATCAACATGGTGACAACGCCGCAGCTGCATCATTGTCGTCATCGATGAGCTGGTGGTGGTGGGGGACACTGTGGCCACAGTGACATCGTTGTCATTGACTTGTGGGGACACCATGGTGGCTGTGTTGTTGTCATTGGCATGAGGACAACGTCACAGCTGCATCAATACTATTGCCAAGCCGCTGGTGGTGGTGGGGACGCTGTTGTAGAGACTGGTACATCTCTATGGTTGTATCCCTTCCTTTCAATACTCTCCATCGTCTCGTATGTCCCCCTCTACCTATTCCATTACTTACCGTCGAAGTCCGGAGTCAGACCGATAGACCAGTGATACCGGTCTACTACGGTCTATCATGGACTATGTCCACTATATCGTTTGTACTGTCCCGTTGTCTTTATTCCATTTCAGGTCTTATTGTTTGATTACATACTAGTATTACCACCAATCTTTGAGGGTCGGTCTTTCTTCCATTCTAGTTCCTTGATCGTAGCTAGAGTCCGGGTATACCCAGACTATGAAGTTTGTACAGTATCAATTGGAATTGAATCTAGCTTCTGTTTGGCTCAAAACTATTGTCACCATCACCGTCTACCGTCTACTGTCTTAACATCTTTCTGTTCATCGTCCAATGTCTTAATGCTTTGTCTCTCTTCACCGTCGTATCTACCGTCGACCGGTCTATCAGTCTATCTACTCAGACTACTTCCCAACGACTGGACTTCGACTGGACTACTGAGTCGTCCTCGCTGGTCTTCTTTGCACCTGTCTCCCCACTTTCTCAGAGTCCCTTCTCTCACATGCTAACCCAGTAGGACTTGTCCTACCAGATGGACTAGCAGCTTTACAACTGGAGCCCACTGCGAGGGACTCACAACAGGGTTCCAGACGAAGAAGTCTCCAACCTATGGCTCAGCGCCAGGAACTTGAAAACTTCCTCAACTATTTTTGACATTTGCAAATTGGTGACAAGTCCAAACTTCTCTAGCTGGTAACACCCCACAATGCTTGACACAACCGACACAACCTCCCCACTTTAGCCAACCTGGGGATCAACCCTTTGACAGACTACAACTCATCCCCCTTGTCGCCAACGCGAAACCGGTCTCATTGGTCCAGTATTTCCTGTTCTAACTCCCCGTCGCCACATCTGGTTTGAGACCTGTCACCGGAGCTTATACAGGCACCAACTGATTGCACTGCCTGAGCTGACAAAGCACAGGGTGAACTAAGCGATAGCCCTAGCCTTGATGGTCAGCTACCTGGTGCTTATATATGCTCTACGCTGCCCAGAGGAGATCAGTTCCCCGTTTTCCGGTTCTCTTCGCCACTTACACCACTATCCTCATCAGAATCTTCGCCATCGTCATCAACCTCAGAATCATCGCCCCCATCGCCCTCCTTCCTCCTTGAACCTTCCACCGTCTCCTTCAGAGACTCTCCCCTACCATTGGACTTCACACCAGCCCGGTCTACTACCTTACCATCGAGCCTATCATCATCCACTCCCTTATCCTTAGCTTGTTCCCCGCTTTCCTCTCTTCACTCACCGTTACCCATACCTAACCAATTACCCATTCCACCACTGCCACAGAGACTCCCCATGGCTAACGTACCCCAGATGCCCCTACGTGGCTCCTCTAATGCTCCCAAGTTCGACGGAAAGACCCCAGCATCGTTGCTCCGGTTCCTAGAGGACGTCAAACAGCTCTCTACGGAAGCTGCTCTCATGGCAGCCAAGACTATCCACGCTGCTATAAGGTATGCAGACCTCAAAGAATCTGAAGGCTAGGAACTCCTTGATGAGGCGACCGCCATCCCTGCCGTATGGGCGGACTTCGTCATAGCCGTAAAACTCATGTATCCTGGTTGTGAAGGAGCTAACCACTACTGCCATGCTGACATCCAGTACTTGGTACAGGAGTATTGTGCTAAGCCTATGCACACCATTGAGGATCTCAGAGAGTACCAGCGTAAGTTCGTGAAGGTTGTGAAGCTCCTCATTCGTGGGAGGAAGCTTTCGGACTTAGACTGTGATGCACTCTTCCTCTCTGGTCTACTGGAGGGCCTAGAGGCACAAGTACACCAACGCCTTCTTATTATCTAGATAGCTCACCATCCCTCTGACCCTTACCCGGTTGCTGATATCGTCGAAGCAACCAAGTTCCTCCTCACTGGTTCAGCCCTTTGTACACTCCCAGCACCCGCCTACGCTCCAGCACCTCCACCTCAGCCATACTACCCCGCATGGGCCACGCCAGGCCCATCCATATCTATCTCCCAGACCACTGCACTGCCGATCGTTACTCCAGTCATTAAAACCAAACAGACCGCCATCCAACGAGTTGTTAACAGGAACTGTGCCTTCTGCACAGATCCTAACCATTTTATGGGTAACTGTCCTCACGTCGAAGGATATATCCAGACCGGTAAAGCCTGCTGAGGCTCGGACAGTCGATGCATCCCGGATATCCATGGGACTTGTTGTCTCAAGGACTGCCTAGACTGGCTTCAGCCGCCGCCGACTACCGTATCCCAACCGCCGCCTACTGTCACCACAGGTATACTCTCACTGTTCTACCCTGATACCGACGCCGTCCTCGATATCGAACCATCGGTCTTCTTGGAAGTGATTGATGATCCAGATGACAATGAACCCCTGTTCTCGGTTACCTGGACTTTGAACCCTACATCACTCGAGTTTGGGCATCGTTCCAGGCTGACAAGGGTAAGGCTAAAGGTCCCAAGATGCGCTTCGACGGTGTCAAGATGCTGCCTCGCAGGACTGGTCATCCCAGTCCTCGCACCGCTATGGTAACCGAGGAGATCGTCTCTCCTGCGGTTGAGGCAGCTCACACTCCCATCGCTAAACCTGCACCCCCTGCAGCCCCGGTAGCATCTACCTCACAACCCTCTTCTTCTTCCTCCAATAGTACCATCCCTCCTAGACCTGATTACACTAACAACCCCTTGACTGTCCCAACCAGGGAGTTTAGATACACTTTCCTTCTCGAAGACGACGCTGCGCCTAGGTGCATCGTAGACTGGGTACTAGAGACCACCATCCTTGTACTGGTCAAAGAGTTACTATCTATTGCTCTGGAGTTTCGCAAACAACTCCGGGAACTTTCTACTACCAAATGCATCCCCATGTCTACTAACGTTGTACAGGTCAACAAACTATCTGGTAAAGACCCCGGCTCTGTGGAGTGTGAATTTGGGGACCGAGTTCACCATAACGATGAAGGCCTCATTGTAGCGCATCATAGCATTCCTACACTCCCTCGAAGCCAAAGTCCTTGACTCCGGCAAGACTCTCACTGCCATCCTGGATACCGGATCAGAGATTGTTGCCATGCCCAAGCAGGTGTGGACGGCACTCGGTCTACCGGTCAGGTCGAACCACGTTATGACCATGTCCAATGCCAACACAAGCACCAAGTCTACCATCGGTGTACTTGAGAACCTCCGTCTGGACTTCGGTGCAGGTGAGGTCTGTCTCCAGGTACAAGTAGTTCCCAGGGCTAATTTTGACCTTCTACTCAGCCGACCCTTTCATTGTCTTATGAGCGCATCCACTGACAACTTCCCTGATGGCACACAGACAATTACACTCCGTGACCCCAACACCGGTAAAGAGTACAAGATGCTGACTCGCCCTTGGACCGAAGGATGTCCTCAGTGTTGACAAGGTATCAATTGTTCTCAAATGAGCCATCCAGTCCTTGGAACTGGGTTGTTTCAGTCTTGACCGGTAGGTCATCAATGAACGGCATTGTGTGGTGAGGGATTTTGTCTTGTAAGATAAATGCCATATCGGCTTGGTAAATCTGGACAGTGTTAGTATGTCCTATAGGAAGAGTGGTAAGACGATGGGGTCCAAGCAGACTATTGAAAGTCATCATGTCCTGGGACTCGGGGTGCAACAGGCGCTGGTCATAGCCGGCAAACAGGTCCATTATACCATAGACCACGTACCCGCTGAACGACTCGGTAAGGTGTTCAACAAAGGGAGGGACAGAGGAGTCCTGTATAGTGACGGCGTTGAGGGGCTGGAGGTTGTGTACCAAGTGTAGAGTCTTACCGTCCTACTTGAGTACGCAGAACCAGCGAGACTGGTAAGCAGCGGCGGATGGTTCATAGACACTGGAGGCGATCTGGTCTTTGATAATTTGAATTGCTTGGTCCCATGATGATGGTGGGACTAGGATGTTGCGTAGAATCCATGGCGTGTGAGGGATGACTTGACCGGCAGGAAGTATTGTTCATCGAGTCAACCTCACTCAGTCAGAATTCAAGCGAAGGCTTTCTTGTGATTGAGTACTATCCACCGGCCTAACTTGAGTTCCTCCAGCCATAGCCAGTTCACTGGGTTGAGGTTGAGTTTATCTGATCGTTCCTGTGTGAAGCGGTCCCCCGGTGAGAAGTCTGGGGGGTGAGTAGATAGCGGTATAAGTCTGGCAAGAGGTTCGTCAGGTAGCCAGCATAAGACATAATACATCTCGTCGAGAGGAGCCATGACAGACCGGACCTTTTTGGCTACCGGCTTGTAGGCCAAAGAATGAGAGAAAGGATCAAAGGTGTATGTAGAAGAAAGGGTGGCGATGTGAGAGGGGGAAAGAACAGACTACATGGTAGAAACAAACAAGTATGAAGGTGAAGGCGTCGACGGTCTGTGGTCCATAGATGGACCAGCCAAAGAGGGCCGGTCCAGAGATAAAGCGTAGGTATACGAGAAACTTGAAGCGGTGTTAGCATAGAAATCTCCCCAACCTTTCGGTGGCTCATCGAGATCTAAAAACCCATCTCGACGACAGATTGGTGGTTAGCACATTCTGGAGAACCCGGGTATTTGTAAATTTATATGGAATCACCTGACCATTGCTCACAGGATACTCCAATGCCTTCAGAACATCAACGTGACGGTCTCAGCCAAGAAGTTCATCCTTGCTGCCCCTGACACTACCATTGTCGGACACAAGTGTACATTCGAAGGTCGAGTCGCGCACAAGGACAAAGTCCAGAAGATCCGTGATTGGCCAGAATGCAAGACCCTCACGCAAGTCCGTGGGTTCCTTGGGACCTGCAGCATCGTTCATATTTTCATCTGGAACTTTGCCACTATCTCTCGGCCTCTTGTCGACCTAACATGCAAGGGTGTCCCCTTTGAATGGGGTGACGCTCAGCAAACAGTGATGAACCATCTCAAGGACGAGATCATCCAGTCACCGGCACTCCGGCAGCTCGACTATGAGTCCAGCTGAGAGGTAGTCCTGGCTGTTGACACCTCTTTCATTGCTGTCGGTTTCATTCTTTCACAGGAAGGCAAGGATGGCAAGCGCTATCCAAACCGATTCTGTTCTATTAGTCTGACAAGCATTGAGAGCCACTATTCACAGGCCAAGCTCAAACTATACGGACCGTTCCAGGCACTCCGGTTGGTTCATGTATTCATCTTCGGTGTCTCAAATCTCGTCGTCAAGATGGATGCAAAGTACATGAAGGGTATGATTAACAACCCTGATCTTCAGCCAAATGCGACCATCAACCGGTGGATCACCGGCATACTTCTATTTCATTTCAAATTTCGTCACATCCCGGCTTCTAACCACACTGGCCCAGATGGTCTGTCCCACCATCCTCCTTCCGATGATGATCCACCTGAGGATGATGATGTGAAGGAATGGCTGGATGAGTCCTATTCATTTTGCATCACATTGCTTAACGATAGAAGTCCCCCTTTCACCAATCCAATCATTGTCTCTTGTTATACTTCTACTCATGATATTCCACCTCTTGTTTCGACGGACTACGTCTCCATTGCACCTACCTACTCCACCCCGTTCCCCCTTACTTACCTATCTCTCTTCACGTTGACTGATGATGAGCCGGTCCATTTGCCGGTCTCACCTTCTATTCCACGGAGTGATAAAGCCATTGCTCGTGATGCCCAGATCGCTTTGATCCATGGTTTTCTCAAAACTCACAAGCGTCTCTCTAACCTCTCTGATACAGAATTCCGGACCTTCGTCAATTCCGACACCAAATTCTTCATCCTCAATAGTTCCTTGTGGCAACGAGAGCCACACAGACATCACCAGCTAGTAATACCGGAGCACCACCGGTATGGACTAATTAAGGAGGCGCACAATGACCTCAGGCACAAAGGTGTCTACACAGTCCAGACCAGGCTCCTGTTGCACTTCTGGTGGCCAATGTTGGTCAACAATGTCAAATGGTTTGTTAGAACCTGCCACCAATGCCAAGCATGGCAGACCAACCGTTTCCATATACCACCGACCGTGCCGGTAATAGGTGGACTATTTCGTAAGGCCCACATAGACACCATGCTGATGCCCCAGTCTGGTGGCTATTGGTATATCATCCAGGCCCACTGCACTTTGTCTGCCCACCCAGAATGGCAAATGCTGCATTCGGAAAATACTACCTCTCTTGCCTCCTTTATTTTCGAGGACCTCCTCTGTTGATGGGGTCCTCTCTCTGAAATCGTTACTGACAATGGACCCGCTTTCGTCCAAGCCGTAGAAACCCTCGCCGACCGGTATGGAATTCAACACATCCGCATCTCCCCCTACAACTCCCAAGCCAACAGTATCATCGAACAGTATCATTATGATGTCCAGGAGGCCATCGTTAAAACAACCCATGGGGGGGAGTCACGCTGGCATGCTGCCACTCACTTGGTCTTTTGGGCCAAGCATGTAATGGTACTCCACTCGACTGGTTTGTCTCCTTACTTCATGGTTCATGGCGTCGAGCCCCTATTCCCATTTGACCTGGCTGAGGCTACCTTCCTCGTGCCCCCACCAGATACTGACCCACTCTCTCCCTCCGGACTGATTGCTTGGAGAGCCTGCCAGCTACATGGGACCACCACCACCACCACCACCATCACTGCACCCTCAATGACAACAATGGCATAGTGGCACAACCCATGCCACTGAAACAACAATGTTGATGATGACACTGTGTCATCACCCCACCTCGCACCCCTATGTCAACAGCGACAATGACAACAGCACAGGGTGCCACCCATGCCACTGAAACAACAATGGATGATGTTGTTCCATCACCACCACCACATATGCCACCAAAACGATGGTGACGATGATGATGTGGGACCACCACCACCACAACTCAATGGCTGTGCCACCCCAACACCAACAGTGACAATGCAACAATACAACAAGGATGACAATGGGTGACAATTATTGATGACATACCACATACCACCATACATACAACACCGACAATGACAACACACCCACCATGGTATCCCCACCTCCACCACCAGCTTGATGAAGATGACTGCATTGTTACCACCACCACCAGTTGTAGACAATAACGACAATAATGACAATGCAGTCACAGCATCTCCACCACCACTACTGGCTCAATGACAATGACAATGACAATGACAATGCAGCCACCATGGCATACCCCCCACCACCAGTTGTCATTATTGAGGAGAACAACGATGTGGCATTCCCACCACCACTACTGGCTCATCACAGTGATGATGTGGCTCCGGTGTTGTCACCACAATGATGATGGTGACGCAGCCACCACAGCGTACCTCCCACCACCTCCAGTTGTTGATGATAACAAAAACAACAACATGGTGTCCCCACCACCATGATGGCGACTGTGGCAGTGATGAAGATGTTGACACAGGGCACCATAAATGTGGGAGCTTGTAAATAGATTACCTTGTTTACAAGGTCACTAGGGGGAGAATTGTGGCTGTGGGCAAAATGCACATATAGTAAAATTTTCCTTTAAATCATAATTGTAGTTTTTTGTATTCCATGCTTGTAAACAAGATTCCTGAAGGTGGGCCATACATCTAGTACACTTATTGTAGTTAGAAATAATACATTGGTTTTCTGGTCAACTGCACAGCTTTTCCAAATCTGTAATGTCTAACTGCACAACATGCTGAAATATCTGTGGTACACTATACAAATATGTGCAACTCTGTACAGCCTAGTGCTGGTTTGCTGATTGGCATAGCATTACTCTAGTGAATACTCAGTACTAGAGTTTCCACAGGTATGGTGCTGTCATTAATTAGTTTTGTGAGAGTCAACAACATAAAGGTAGTTTGTTCATGTTCAATCTTGTCCAAATGATAGTTTCAATAATTGTAATGGAAAAAGTTATCAATGGGATTCTATTGTCATCGAATTTTTTTTAGTCTCAACTCATGTTGCCACTTGTTGGCCCACTTATGCTAGTCTTTGATCACTGAAACAACACACTTTTTTCCATGAGGTACACATGCTCTTCTGGAGTCAGGAAACTGGCCATCAACAGGAAGTCATAGGAAATCGTAGATCACTGAGAGATTTTTCAAAACTGAGTCATGATCACCAAATGGGTTCCAAACATATCAAAGAAAGTGATAAACCCAATAACTACAGTCAACAATCCTTCAACAATCTGTGAAAAGAGGGTGTCAATATAATAAATACCTTGCTGTGTGTGTTACCCACGAAAATCCACAACCAACCCTCCAAGTGTCCCACTTCATCCATATATGCGATCCCAAACTCAAGGAGGCCAGAAGAAGCTCCTAGAACCACATTTCAGAACATGTGCAGCAAAAATAACAGAGTGTGCCTCACCTGCTACTGTTGCTGCACCAAAGAAGAGACCAACACAATACTAAAGCATATGTCTTGGATACCATAATGTCAAGCTGACCTGCTCACATCAATAAGCCAATGATGCCCAGCTTCGGCGACACCAAGACAGAATTGTGCACCAACCAACTTGGGATATCTGCAAACCATTTGTGTCAGTTCCAAAAAAAAAGGGGGGCCTACAGTAACCACACATTACATCTGGAATCCCATCACCATCCTACAACAAAAAAAAATACATACAGTACATGACACTACCCCACAACACCTACATACCCGAGTTCAGCATGTTCAGCTCACCATGATACCAGGGAGCCATCTGGTCTCCCCCATACATCAGATGCCACATCAAACTAGCTTACCTTGATGAACAAAATACCTTCAAGACCAAACAGACAGCACTGCATATCAGCTTTGCAAAGCCATCTTGGAAACAAGGCTGTCACTTGGCAGGACACTTGAACATGCAATACCACTAGCAAACACAGTTGAGATGTGAGCTCAATGAGAAGCACAGACAACATACGACAGAAAACATGGTCTAGGAGTGGAGTTAATGGAGACATCTGTACGGGGAGAAAATGAATGCTGTAGAGATCCATGCATCTCTAGGTTGATATCCACCCGTTTGGTGATCTTCTGTCATGTCCTATGTCTTCACCCATCCATCCATCCAATCTGGAACATGGTCAGTGTTTGTCCATTTCTTCCTGTACATAGTCCATATGGTCCATGCACAGTCCAGTAGTAGTCTGGTAGTGATCTGTTCTGATTCGTGCTAATCCGGTACCATAGTCCATCATATCAATCTGAAAAACATTGGATTTGACACAGGATAGACCGGTTTTCGGATGAATCTATCCAGATTTACTCAGACCTTAGCTACACAGTCTCAGTTTGCCTGGTGACTATAAAACCTGTCATCCTAAGACAGGAACAAAAGTTTTCATGTGTTTTCTTCTTACTATCATCATCCTTTCATCGTCCTATGCAGTCCCGTGTGTCTGCCATCATTCCTCATCGTTCCTAACATTGTTTCCCCTATTTCCGGACTCTTTCCGATGCTTGGATTGTCTTCTATTCACTTTTCATTTTTCCAGACTACCTTTCAGACTGTTTTTCTTGACATCCTTGGGATATTCTGACCTTCTCCATTTTAGTTCTCTAACGTTCCTTGGTACTTCCCTGGGTCAAGTTATACTTGCACCCATCTTTTTAAGATAGTCCTGCTGACCACCAGTGGAGTAAGGACACCTAGCACTTTACAATGCACAAGGGTGAGGTTGTATTGATCACCAGTAAGATGTCACTGCATCACGAGACCTTCCAGTTTGGTGTTTGCTCAAGTGCAAGTGAGTCCACTTGGAATTTGAAATACATTGAACGACCAACGAACATACCAATGTTGCCTGTCAGTTGATACATCCATCAGTTGTGAAGCCTGGATCTGTGAGCCAGAATGTGTTTGACTCACTTTGATCCATCAATGAAAGAAGATACCTGACACTCAAAATCAGAAACAACTATACATCAACCTTGTGCCAGAGTTCAAGATGTCTCTCTTCCTCGGGACTAAGTGCACGGGGTCATTGTCCAGTGGGTGAAATGCTTCATCTTGGATCTCAAACTTGGCCTTTGCCAGCTAAGTGGTCATTGTGGCTAAGAATAGACATGGGGTGGATGCTGCTGCCAGAGGGCAAGACGGACGCAAAAGGATTTTGAGTGTCAAACCTGCAAGGTAGCCTAGTGCGATGGATAGAGCATTGTGCCCAAACCTGTATGAATATTTGGATGGATCTGATCAGTAAAAATGAAGTACAGGGGTGAGATATGAGGCCTAGATGCTGAGATGAGTCTTGTTGTCACAAAGTCACAAAGAACTACCCTCATTGGTAGTGCACATTTTGACTCTTAGGGTTTGAAACAGCAACAGGGAGGGAGCTTGTCAGGATCTTACTCAGCAAGATGTGTGACATAGAAATGGAAATGAAAGGACATTTGTGCTCACAAGAACACTCAAGGGGGTTTTCGGGAGAATTTGATTCAAGCGAGTTTCAAGGTCATCTGGGCAGCTGCAGGCAATATACAGCAGGCTAACCGACGGAAACAACTGTCAGTTCTGGGTACTTGTGTAATCAAGCACCTACTGTCTGTTTGACATGACTGGCACAAGAGTGATTGCGCCATTGTGGTCTATGACAGACTATCACATGCTGAGAAGTTATGCAAGGCACTCTCTGCAACTCCCATGTTGCATGCAAAAGCATGACCCCCCTTGTTCAACTGATGTCCATCTGACAAGGGCATGATGAGGGTACCACGGGAATGCTATGCACTTGGCGACAAGAACAAAGTGATGGTCTTTCTCTCACTCTCATTCTTTTTCTCTTTCTGGCCAGGGACTGGTTGGCTCCTCATTTCAATGGGACACAAACTGTCATCTCTTGTTGTCTCGGCTTTACACAGTGTGCCACATTCTTTTTTCTAAATTCAAATCAGATAGCGAGCTGTCACACAGTCAGCTAATGCTGACTGGTGGCCAGATGGCAAGCTTGCACTGAGCACTCACTACTGCCTGCAAATTCACCACTCCTCATCTTCAAAATGCAGTCACCAAATACTCCATTAGCCTCCCAAAGTTTATGGCTCTCAAAATCTGCCCCCTATGGATCCAGGAATAACTCTATGTACGTTCACATCACACATATTCTATGGTCACAACATTCACATTATGTATGTATTGTCTATTGCTACGCATCATCATGCATATTCCTCACTCACTACATTTGTTTGTTGTGTCAGACTGCACACCACCAACCTTACTAAACTTCTGAATGTTTCTGTGCAGAAGATTTCTCCCCCCCTCTGCTCCATATTTTTTCCCAACATCCACCATGTTTGTGAGCATTTCGCTCAAGCTGAAAACTGCCTTTCCTGAATGGAGTTGGTGATTGTTGAAAGGACACGTACCAACAGTCATGTGACCTTATATTAAGTAAGCATTACAAAATGTATATAAGACTACTGCTGAGTCTGAATAATAACAATCTCTCTTGATCCACTACCACTATTATCTCAGAGAAACCCTTTTGTCCAAAGGTAAGTCCCCTAGGGTAGATTCCTAGGGATCCTGTGTGACAACACTAGATCCCCGCTATTGCAACAGGTTATGAGCCCTGAAGCTCTGACTATCATTAGCTTCTCATGGGTAAATACCTTGGACACTGGCTGTCCCATGCAGCAATGCCGGACACACTTTGATGTGGCAACGCTCGGTGTAACCACCATCAGACTCTGGATGTAGGGGGTCACTATGACCCTACATTCTGGAAGCTCTGACATTGTTCAGTGATGCGGACATTTTTCCTCGCTCCCTTCACTGGTTCATACTGACACGTTAACTTTACAAAACCTACTATCAACCATGATGTCTACCCTCACCACAATTCCCAAGCTCAACAGCACCAACTACAAGTGTTGGAGGCAGGACATGGAGTTGTATCTCCGCACCATCGGCTGCTGTCAGAAGATGTACCACAGGCCTTATCCTGATGACGCTTATGCTGAAGAACAGGAGAAATGGGATGAGAATGATGATTGGGCCCTCAGGTCCATCTGTCTTCACCTCAAACCATCCATCACCTCTCACTTCACCACCAATGCCATGGCCAAGTCCCTTTGGGACTCTCTCAAACAGTAGTACAACACTGCCTCCCTTGCCTCCACTTATACTGAGTGGAAGCTCATGCTTGGGATCACCTTTTCTGACAACCAACATCCTGGCCCCGCCTTCTCCAAATTGAACACCAGCTTCGCCCAGCTCAAAAACCTTCAACACAAGGTCCCTGACAACCTCAAGGTCCTCATCACTGTTGCCAAGCTCCCCAAGTATGCAGAGACCCTCCACCAGCAGCTCAACACTGCCATTGACAGTGATCCGACCAAGAACAAGGTCCTCACCATGACCAAGTTGGAGAACCACCCTCACTGCTGCCTGGCAGCACTACCTCACTCATCGCCCGCCACCTCATGCGCAGGCAAACAAGGTCTCCAATGTCCATCACCAACAAGGTGACCCCTTCTTCAAGCAGCAGCAACAGAAGGGGGAGAACTCATCCAATAAAAAGGATGAGGACAAGGGGAAAGGCAAGAAATGCTGTCAGGGCAAATGCTCTGAAGAAGGGGAGAAGAAGTGTAAGGATTGTGTGGCCACTGCTACCGAATCATCCTCCACAGCATTCATGATCGCTAACGTCCTCATGGAACCTGCAGTCCTTGAACCCACCTCCACCAACTTCAATGAGCCCGCTCTCGACCCTTGCACTCTTGCGCACTCCACCGGTGCTGCCCACTATGGCCCTCCCACTTTCCCTCAGGCCCAACAGCCCATCTCCCTCGCTCGCTGCATCTGTGAGACTTCCACTCCTCAGGTTGTTCGCAACCTCAACCCCATCATCACCCACCAGCGTCATGCGCACCAACACTTAGCTTTCACTGAGGACAGCCCCTTTGGCATGAACCCTCTCCCTCGCCACCATGCTGGCCCTTCCATGCCCTCACTCATTGAGCGCATGGAGACTCCTTGCATCGTTGAGCTTGACTCTGATGACAAAGATGTAGTTAGCCTGGATGAGGAGATGGAAGTTGATGAATATGTGGAGAGGTTCTTCGACAGTGCCCTCGATTGGTCAGTCCCAGATTTTCTCTGTCCTACACTCACAGGTACTGATATGCAGATCCTTTCACCTCAGATTATACATAGTTATACTTTTCATATACATACCTGTAGTAGTTAACATGGACAATACTACTACCGCTGTCCCCTTCTCTATGTGTGATAACTGTGAGAACCAGCCTGGTAACAGTAAGGAAAAACAAAGGGCAGATGACAATCTCATGCCACCAAACATGTGGCTCCTCGACTCTGGAGCATCAGCTCATTTCACACATGACCTAAATAATTTAGTCGAATACCAGGAATTTCCTACCCCTTGATACTCGTCAACTGCAAATGGCCACGTCAATATTGTTGGAAAGGGAACTGCCATTGTACATTTCAAGGGCAGACTTGTGTGGTTATCGCCAGTCATCTATATGCCTACGTGCAATGTGATTTCTATGGGCACCCTACTTACTGACAAATGCCTAACCATTAAAACCTGTGACAACCACATCAACATATTCAACAAATGTTTGAGAAAGAACATTCTCAGCTTTCATTCTCATGGTGACACACTTTCCTGGATAAGGACATCCATCATTCAACCACAGACAGACCTAGTGTCACTAAGCTCTGTGGACTATGAACTCCTTCATCACTGCTTAGGCCACCCTTCATGTGAAGTACTCCGTGCTGCTAAGAAGCACACTAAGGACTTCCCAGACATCAATATTCTGTCCAACCCTCCTATCTGTCCTGGTTGTGAAATGGGCAAACAGCCCAACTGTACTTTTCCTTATAGCAAGAAGTGCACAAGCACTCCCTTTGAGTTAATTCATTCTGATTTAAAATCATTTGAAATTGAATTGTACCATAAGTACAAGTACACTGTTGTCTTCTATGATGACTCCACATCCATGACTTGGGTAATCCTGATCAAAACAAAGGATCAGACACTTTGTGCAACCAAGCAATTCCACACCTATGTGTGTACTCAGTTCAATGCTGTGATCAAACACTGGCGCTCTGATGCAGGGGGAGAATACACCTCCAAAGCCTTCACTGAGTACATGCATGATAATGGCATCCACATTCAACAATCCCCCCCTTATGCTCACCAGCAGAATGGACACATGGAACACCTCATCCAAACTATAATGGACAAGGCACAACCCATGCAACTACAGGCTTGCCTATCCAATTCTTACTGGGAGTTTGTGGTAATGCATACACTTCATGTATATAATTGCACCCCTTCAGTGTGATTCAACTGGAAAACGCCACCTGAAGTGCTCACAGGCCAAAAGCCTACTTTTTTGCATCTTTGGGTCTTTGGCTGTGGCGCATATGTTCACATTCCCGTTGAAACTCGCAAAGGCAAACTACAGCCTAAATCGCAACTGATGATCTACCTGGGCATATCTGCCAGTAGTGACTCAAACTATCTCTTCATGTGCCCTAATAACATGCTACACACATTGGCTCACACCTTTTTTGATGAACACCTTTTTCTGATGAGTCATTTGACTCTGGTTCTACTCTTATGGATCTTGAGTCTGATGTGGATCTTGCTCCTCCTGATGTCCAACCTCGTTGCCAGGCCCCTAGGCCTCCTACTCCACCTCCCATTCCGGCAAGAGCACCTACACCACTGCTGGCACCTCTGGTTACCCCTCCTCGCCAACAGCCACCACCCCCCCCCTGCTCACCCACAATGCCCACAGTGTGAATGCCATGCCCCTCTCCATTCCGGAAATGTGTATGGGGAGTGCTGTGACCCAACCAGGCAGCTTCAGGACATCGAATGTGACTCTGATTGGTGCAAGCTCATGGGGAAACACTGGCTGGATCATTGGATTCATCCATGCTCCCTGGAGGATTGCCTCTGTCCCTGACACCATTGGAAGATGACATTGAGTGCATCACCAGGGAAGGGGGAGATGCACTAGTTTCATACCTCTGCAGCCGTGCCTTTCCACTGGAAATAGAGTAGTCCAATGTCAACTATCATGAATGGACATACCATGATATACTTAAATTGCCACAAGATGAGCATGATCTCTGGCGTAAAGCCTGCCACAATGAGTTACAAATACTCAAAGACCGAAAAGTCTATAAAATTGTGAATCAACCCACAAATAGAAAGATTATCAAAAATTGATGGGTCTTTGATGTTAAAACAGATGGCAGAAAGAAAGCCTGGCTTGTAGCCAAAGGCTTCTCCCCCATTGTATGCTTTGAGACAGTGCAGTGTATGCTCACCCTCTCAGCAACAGAAAACTGGTACATAACTGGTCTCGACATCTGATCCACCTACCTATATGGCAAACTAGATGAAGAACTCTACATGGACTTCCCAGAAGGCTTTATGCCCCCTCATCTCAAAGGGAAGGTCTTGAGACTTGGTGGTGTGTACTTGACAAATCAATGAAAGAACTTGGCTTCACACATCTTAAAGCAGATGCTGGCCTATTCATATATCACAAAGGCAAAGAGCTCATCCTAGTGATTATCTACATAGACGACACCATCATCTGCGGCCCAAACAAATCTTTCGTAGACAAGGTTAAAGTCGCCTTTATGAAGAGATGGAAATGTTGTGACTTAGGAGAAACACGCGAATTCCTATGAATGAACATACATCAAGACAGTCAAACTATTAAGATAGACCAGAGAGAATACCTTGACAAAGTCATTGAGCAATGTGGTATGACTAACACAAAAATTGTCAACACTTCTCTTCCTCAGAGCTACTACCCAGAGAAGAATGATCTACCTGTCCAGCCGAAACTTCAAACACGATTCCAACAGGTTATCAGATCATTGCTGTAACTTATGATTGGCACCAGACCTGACATCTCATATGCGGTTACTCAACTTACCCACATGTCAGCCAACCCATTAGAAGAGCATCTCAATAAAGCTCTATACATTTGCCAGTATCTTCTCAGTACCCAAGACTACTCTCTCGTATATAATGGCAAATCTGGCAAAGGCATCATCACCTGCACCAACGCTGATTGGGGACAAGACAAAGTCACGTCTCACTTGTAAACAGGTTTCTACCTGAAATTCGTGGATGGTGTGTTCTTGTGGAACTCACACTTACAAAAGACCACTGCTCTATCTTCTACAGAAGCTGAGTACATGGCCTTGAGCGACTGTACATGCCAGGCTATTTGGATTCATCAAATGATGGAAGAACTCAGCTATTGCCTTGGCCCCATCCCCGTTTGTGGTGACAATCAAGGATCACTCTTCATTGCGCAGAACCCAGTCACTGAAAAACATTCCAAACACATCCAAATCCACTACCACTTTGTATGCGATGCTGTGATGCTATGGAAGCAGGTAGACCTATTCTTCATCCCAGGAACTGACAACCCTGCAGATATGTTCACAAAGAACCTTGGACATATCAAGTTCAAGGAGTTCTGCTTCCAGCTCGGTTTAGAATTCAACTTGCCGTCTTAGACTGTGCAGATGTCTCTTTTACTTTATATTCCTCACTTTTATATCTACATATCTACTGTATACTAGACAAGGGGGAGTGTTGAAAGGATACGTACCAACAGTCATGTAACCTTATATTAAGTAAGCATTACAAAATGTATATAAGACTCTGCTGAGTCTGAATAACAACAATCTCTCTTGATCTGCTACCGCTATCATCTCAGAGAAACCCTTCTGTCCGAAGGCAAGTCCCCTAGTACAATGGGATTAATGATGGCTATGAGTGCACAATTATGAGCTTAACCAAGGACCAGACCAAACCAGACCAAACCAGACCATAATTCAGTCTTGGTCCAGTCTGGTCTTTGACAGTCTTGGTCTTGGTCTTTCAGATTTTGAAAAATTCACAGACCAATAAAAAACTGGTTGTCTTTTTTTGTTTTGTTTTTTGTTTTGTGTGTCACACCTTGTCACTCGCCATGGCCACTGTGACCTACAGCAACAACAATGATGCCAGCCCACCACCATACCATGTTGTGCTGGCAGGGACAGCAACAATGCATGGTGGTGACTGCCACATCCATGTTGCGACTCAACAGTGACAGCTGTGTGCCACAGAAATGGTGGTGATGACACCATTCCATCACCACCACCACCACCATCACACCCCCACACCAGTGATGATGATGACAATGACACCATATCACCACACATGCCACCAAAATGGCGGTGTTGCTGACTCATCACAACCACCCCACTGTGACCACTCCCCCACATCAACAGCGATGACAATGATGGTCACAGTGACAGGGGAATGGTGGCACCACTCTTGCCACCGAAATGACGATGATGATGACACACCATCACTACCACCACCACCATGGCCCCCCCACATCATCAACAACAACAGCATAATCACAGTGGCACCATCCATGCCACCGAAATGAGGGCAATGACAATATATCATCACCACCACCACCCACTACTGTATCCCTTGTTCACAATGATGGCACACCATGCCACCACAACTGCACCCCTTTTCAATGACAACAACGAGGATGAGGACAATGATAATGCACCATCATCACCTACACACCCCCTCACCAACAATGACGATGACAAGATTACTGTGTCCACCACACCTCTGCACCACCCACACCACCGAAATGGTGTGAAACAATGGCATCAACAATGATGTGCCACCACCACCTTCTCCACTGCACCACCACATCAACATCAACGATGGCACAGTAGCACCACCTGTGCCACTGAGATGAAGATGGTGGGGATGAGGATGCCATGTTGCCACCACCACTGCTATGTTGACAACAACAATGATGGTGTACCACCACCACCTTCTCCCCCACACCTCCACATCAACATTGATGGCACACCACTGAGACAAAGATGATGAAGATGAAGATGACAGTGGTGCTGTGTCACCACCACCACTTTCACTGTGCCTCCATGTCAACGACGATGATGGTATGGCACCACTGTGCCACTGAGAGAAAGATAAAGATGTTGTGTCGCCACCACCACCACTGCCATGCCTCCACAATGATCACCACAATGATGATGACAGCAACGACTAGGTGGCCATGCCACCCCCTCACCGATGGTGATGACACAACATTGACATCAATTCAGTGTGACTCAGTGGGACAGCCACCTCCACACCAATGGTGGCAATGCAACAAAGACAACATTGATGTGCCAGTGGTGCCACCGTCACCACTGGCATGATGACAACAACTAGATGGCATGATGACAACAACTAGGTGGCTGTGCCACCCCCTCACCAATGGCGACAACTTAACACCAACATTGACACAGTGGTGCCACCACCACCACCACAACAGCAGTGGCAGTGGCAGCAAGGACAATTTGGTGGCATGGCCACCTTCACACCAACACCAACAACACAGCAACGAGTCACCAGCCATGCCATACTACCCACACTAATGGCAATGACACAATGACAACAACAACAACAAATTGGTGGGATGGCCACCCCCACACCAATGGTGTATAGCGTGCTGCAGTGCTGTATAGTGTGACATGCCATAACAGAACTGCATAGCATGCATGTCACTGTACAAAAGGGGACCTGTCTCTGACCACTGTGATGATCCACTGTCCAGTGCTGGCCAACAACAAAGGGAATTGCTGATGCTGGAAGTAACTTTCCCATTTCCGTGGAATTGGCTTGCTTGTCTGGCAGGGGTGATGCTGATGATTCGAGTACATGCTATCCTAGGGTAGATGTTTCTGTGAGCACCAACAATTCTGAGCAGTACAGTGACTTATTGATAGATTATGTAGAATATACATACAGAGTGCAATCATTCTACCACAAGTCTTTGTATCATGAAGGCAAGCACTCTTGCTTGGTGCCTTGACTGTAAATGAGTTCTTCAAGTCTGGAGCGTAAACAATCTCATTAATGATAATCACCCAGGTTTGTTAACATGGTTATTCCCTCACCTGGACCTGTTTGAAATTGGCGGTTTTAATGAGGCTTCTTGAGCTTCTGAAAATTGATTGACATTCATTCACCAGATGTGAAACTTGTTAATGTATGATGAATCACATTTTGAAAAGGATCCAATGTTTGTGTTTGTATGTTGGAACATCCGTCAAAGAAGAGATATCAATTGGTTGATTTGCTTTTGGATTGGTGTGGATCAACAGTACCTTCTAGGCAAATGTTTGTACAAAATGGCTTTTATACTAACTGACATGATGTGTGTGTGGAGTTCGCTGCCATTCACACATCCTACAACTGATTTATAATAAGAGGCATTGGCATTATTGAACTGGTTGCAGATGGTATGTGCCCACTCTCCTGGTTCTTCTGGTTACAAACAGGCTTATTGTAATAAGATTTGAGGTTTGATATGAACATTTGGGACTCCTGCTTTGTTTGTCATGATCAATCCTGCAGACATTTCGAACCCACTTTTAGGGTTGTTGAATGATATCACATTGGCTGACTGGCAAAGAATGTCAAGCTTTGAATGAGCAGTCTTCATGGTGAAACATCTGGCAGTTGTAGCGCAATTTTTTCATGAAATACTTACTGGTTTTTTTTATGTGATTGTGAGAGGAGGTGTGGGTCATTGTGGTGTGTTTGAAGTGTGTGATGCTTACTATGAGATTGTAGAAGCTCAGGAGAGAGGGACATTGCTCTGTCATATCTTATTGTGGCTCAAAGGCAACCCTAACCACAGTTTGCAGGCCAATGCAGGTTTTTTTATTTTATTTTTTATTTTATTCCATTTCTGTCCCTGTGGGGTACAGTACCCTATGTAGGACAAAGCTAACTAGGAGCGAAAGGGCCCGTGGGCCTGCTGAGGTCATTAGCCCCCTGTATGTATGTACTGTGTGTGTAGAGATAGAACTGGCATAAAGATGGTAAATGACATATGCCAGTGCTGGGGGTGTGAAACCCCAGCCAGCATGTACAGGAGAGGGGGGTGCACGTTAGTAAAAGGACACAGTAAGGAACATGACACCTGGTCTGGCTGCCCCAGCGGTTAAGGCCTGCTATGCCATGATAGGTGGGAGAGAACAGAAGCAATAAATATGAAATGGGGTTGGATGTGGAGAGTGGGGAGGCGTGTGAGCACGCGTGATAGCTTATCAGGGGGCAGTGTTGGGCTACTGGGGCCAGAGGTTTTGGTGTCCCCAGGACCATGTCAGCTGCAGGGCGATGGCAATGAGGTCAGGGTTTTTGATGTGCTTAGCAACAATGACATCTCCGTTGGAGTCAATACCTAGGTACTGCAGGGAGACCTTGGTGAGGCTAGCCATGCATACCTCGGGTACATCGTCCAGCATTGCGTGCACATAGCAGGGGATCATCTCACTTGAGATGTGGTGTAGGAAGAGGGGGCAGTCCTTGTGGTTGAGGACTACTTGCAACCAACAGTGTTCAATATGGGCTGTTCTGTCGAGTGCAAATGATATAGAGGAATGGGGGGAGGGTGGTTCAGACGGTGTGGGCTGGGGACTCTGATACGCCATGGGGGCAGTGCAGGGTGAGAGGGGTGGTGAGGAGGAGGATGCCGCTATTTGAAATATGAGCCTATGGAGCTCTGTCTGCAGCTGCTCCATTTCCGTCTGCAGTTTTCACACGGTTGCTGCAAGGCCGCTGTCGTCAGGAGGATTCTTGGGGGGTAGAGGAGGGGGTTTAACCACAGCAGAGGCACTGGGGGGTGTAGAGGGGGTGAGAGCCTTGAGCCGGCTCTGCTGGCCATGCATGTGGACCAGCATGTTGTTCTGATACAATTGAACGATGGGTGTGAGTGCTCTACCAGTCTTAGGATCCAGCGCAGTGGCATGGAGGTGGGCTTTAAACAAATAGAATATGGCAGCAATCCAGTGGATGGCTTTGGGGGACTCCTTCCCACTAGTAATGGAGAAGAATGGTATGGATGTGGTGTTGTCCTTGTTGGGGCCGGACTTGGTCACCTAAGTCCAAACGATGGGGTGAGCGGTGAGGTCGCAAAGTACAGCACGGAGGAAGGCAGGTGTAACGCACAGCGTAGTCTTGACGTAGCGTGCTGCGATACGGGTCGAAGAATAAGCGAGGTAGCGAGGAGTTCAACTCAAGGACGAGTGCCGAGCTTCGAGACGATGCGAAGCCTAGGCTGGTCTCTCCTATTCCAGGTATCCTAAGGACTCACTGGAACTCAGAGGAAGTGAGGTGTAGAAACAACGCTGATATTGCGTAGAACTAGCTTAGAGAAATACAGGGGGAGACGATGACTATATATACGGTAGGCCCCTAATCTAGATGAAGGGTATAAAAGGGATACGCAGCATTCGCAGTAAAGCGCAGTTGAATGCGCAGCTATCCGCAGTAAAGAGGCTATGAGTGCGCAGCACGAAATAGCAAATAGCGAATATAAGAGGAAAGGTTATGCCACTGCCTTACGAAGTCTGAATAAGGTGACAGTGGCAGAGACGGAACGGAAGTCCTAATATGGTATGGGTGGGGCGCCGTGTGAGCCAAAAGGAAAGAGAGATCGAGAGAGCGTATCTGGTAGTTGTGGAGGACGACTCCACTACGAATACAATCGCGTACGATGAAGAGACCAGTCTGTAGAGAAACGGAAGACGAGGACAAGGAAAAAGTGTACCCCCTTCGTAGACCGTAACATTACCCCCTTCGTACGGTCGAAGCTCCTGCAAGACCTCATTAACTACTCTGATCGCCCTCGTTGACTTCATAGTCGGTCAAGTCCACGTCGTCGAGGGGATTACGCCGCTTGGGGCAAAATTCGTCGCAATGACCAAATTCGCCACAAAGAAGGCAGATGCGTCGGGGACACCAGGCCTGAATATGGCCGGGGGCGGTCATACGACAGAGCGGGCACTCATAATGAGGGCAATCGACGCGGACGTGGCCAGTCTGGTTGCACGTAAAGCAACGAAGAGGGCGAGTGGGGCGAGCGGGAGTAACGGGGAGGAGAGGGGAAGGGAAACGATCAACGTCTATTGGGTTGGTTGAAGTACCCGGCGCGGATATGGGCGTCGACGCGCGGGCCTCACCATTGGATAGAGAGGAGGAGGGGAACGGAGTTGTCTGTCTCGACTTTCCTCGATTTCCGTGAGAACGTTGTCCCACAGCTCCTGCTGAGGAACTGGCCAGTCCATATGGAACAGTTCGGTAACTCCGTTTGAGAGCACGATTACTCCGTCGAGTGGGAGTTGGAGTGGAGGGATGGTCTCGAGCGGGGAGTACGCAGGAGGGTTCTGGAGTGGGAGTTCCTCAAGGTTGGAGAGGGACGGAGGAGAGGAAGGAGAGGACGTCGGATAGGGTGGCTCCGGGAACAGCAGGATCGCTAACTCCTCCAGCAGCTCCAGTACTTCCGCTTCGGGGAGATGACTGAGAGATCTCAGAAGGGGACGCGACGAGTAGGGGAATAGTGGATGAGGAGTGGGAGGACGGGGAGGACGAACGGGTAGTGGCGGGGGTGACGGTGGAGTCATCGTCCCAGATCGGGACGGGGGAGTATCCGTTTCCTCGGTGGTGTTCTCTGGCCCAGGGGTGGTTTGGGCGGTCATCCAAGTAGTATCGTCAGAGGTGTGTAGGTAGGGAGTGGACGATTGGGCGCAAAATATGCATGTACAGAGGACCGGGGAGTCCGCGAATGACATCGTCGAATCCATGGTTGGCACAGGCGTCAAGGATTGCCTCTCTGGAGGCGTGGATGGCCTGCCCCATGGCGGCGGCGTAGACAGGCAGGGTCCCATCTGGGAAGAGTTGGGCGTGGATGGTTCGGGCTGTGGCGTACGTATGAAAGACGACCACCAAAGATTTGAGTACCGGAACGTCTCTGAAAGCGGGTACTGAGGGTATGGCGACTGCAGCGGTGGGATTCTCGAGAATGGAAGCATAGAGGATGCGGCGCGATACGATGGGGAGTCTGTGGAGTCGAAGGGGTACTGTGACATTGAGCGAGTGGGACATCAAGAAGGATTTCTGTCAAGGCTGGATGGGAGGAGCGACGGCTCGACTCGAGAGATGATGACTGGTGGGGGTTTTACGAAGATGGAGGAAAGGCCAGGGGGTCCCTGCCTTTATACTCCTCAAGCAAGGTGATGGCGTGTCCAAGATTGGACTCTGGTTCCCAGGTGTTTTCGGAGGACGGGTATCCTTTCCACGAGACGAGGTAGTGGCGGCGACGTGCGGAGCCCCAATGAGCCAAGATCTGTTCAATTTCAAATTCCTCTTCTCTGTCGATGAGATCTGGCGGAAGCGGAACAAAGTTTGCTCCGTGTTCCGCAGTCTCTCTATATGGGGTGAGAAGGGAGGCGTGGAAGGCGTTGTGGATTTTCCACGTTCGTGGGAGCCGCAGCTTGTACAAAACAGGTGATATTACCTGTGTAATTTCAAAAGGGCCTTCATGGCGTGGTGCGAGTTTTCGAGATGGGTATCGAAGTCTCAGGTTACGGCCCTCGAGCCATACCTTATCTCCGACCCTCCATGGTTTAAAGCGGGAGGAAACGCGTTCCCTCATGTATCGTTGTGCCTTTTCATGGGCGGCGGTGGCTTCCTTGCGAGCCTCATTGAGGTCTCCAAGGCGTTTTTCTAGTGCGGGGAGGAAGGTGGTTTTTCCTAAACTTGGGTAGGCCCTTGGCTCGTACCCCATCATCAATGAAAATGGTGTCTTCCCTGTTACCGAATGTACGGAGGAGTTATGGCAATACTCCGCCATTGGTAGAAGATCCGACCATCGGGTGGCGTCCCCTTGGCAAAAGATCCGAAGATACGTCTCTAGCTCCTGATTGACCCGTTCCGTTTCTCCGTCGGTTTGCGGATGGTATGCGGAAGAAAGAAGGGGATCGTAATCCAGGAGTCTCGCCAGTTCCAGGGCAAAGGCCGAGGCGAACTGCGGACCGCGGTCAGAGATTATCTTATCATGAAGGCCAAATCGTGGGAAAATCTTCTCGAAAAAGAGCTGCGCGACCCCGCAGGCGTCCGCACTCTTGTGAGTTGGAGTGAAAATCACCCCCTTTGTAAGCCCATGGTCGACCACGACCATGACTGAATCATACCCGTTGGACGGCGGCAAGTCCGTAATGAGATCGACCGAAAGTGTTGCGAAAGGGCGAGTGGAGGCGACTGGAAGAGGGGTGAGAGGAGGGACGGTGGGATGGGTGTTGACCTTGTTAGCCTGGCAGACAGCGCACCCTTGGATGAAGCGTCGGATGTAAGCTGTCAAGCCAGGCCACCAATAATCCCGTTGTACCGCATTTACGGTCCGGTAGTAACCGCCATGACCCCCCGCAGGCGAGTCATGGAGAACATGGAGGAGGTCGTTCCGGTGGCCCTCAGGCACATAAGCCCGATCCTTAAAGTAGAGCAAACCATCGTCATACCGCCAATCGTGAATAGAGGAACGGGGAATCCCCGGTGTACCCTCATGGAGTTTGCGCAGCTGATCAATGACAAAGCCATCCACCGCAGTGGACGTGACGATGGCCTCTTGAAGGTCGAGGTCAATTCGCCTCAAAAACAGCTCTCCTGGCAACAGGGTCACCTCGGCATTGTCGCCAGAAGTGTCCATATCGTCCCTGCGCGAGAGAGCGTCCGCGGGGCCCATGTTGGCGCCCGGTACATGTTGGAACAGGAGGTCATAGTCCTGTAACGTAAGCATCCATCTAGCTTGCCGCCTAGAGAGCTTTCTGGGGTCCTTGAAGTAGCACAGATTCTTGTGGTCTGTGAGCACAGTTACGGGTCGGCCGGTGCCGGTAAGATAGTGCCGCCACTCCTCGAGTGCGCAGATGACAGCCAGTAGTTCCCTGTCATAGATGTCGTAATTACGTTCCGCCAGTGAGAACGTCTGGGAAATGTAGCAGCAAGGGTGTAAGTCTCCGTTACCATCCTTCTGCATCAGCACGCCCCCGGTCGCAGTGAGCGAGGCGTCTGTCATGACGTAAAAGTCTTTTGATGTATCCGGCATTGTCAGTACGGGTTTGGATGTGAAGGCCGCCCGGAGGAGGTCAAACGCCTTCTGTTGCTCGTGCATCCAGGACCACGGCTGCCCTTTCTTCGTTAAATCCAAGATCGGCCTTGCAATTTCCGAGAAGTTCGGAATAAACTTGCGGTAAAAGTTGCAGAACCCTATGAATGAGCGGACTGCGCGAACCGAAGTAGGTGGTTCCCAGGTGGCGATTGCCGATAACTTGGTAGGGTCCATCGCGATGATACCCTCTTGAACGACCATCCCTAGGAATTCAACCGAGGATGCGTTGAACGTACATTTTTCTAATTTGAGGCCGAGACGGTTGTCCCGTAACCGCTCTAGGACTCGCCTCGTTCGCTGGTGATGTTCCTTGAGATCCCTAGAGTGGATTAACATATCATCCATGTAGATGATTAACCATCCTTCCACCACCATATCCTTGAATATAAAGTCCATGAACGACTGAAAAGTTGCAGGACTGTTGCACAGGCCGAAAAACATGACGAGAGGCTCGAAGAGGCCGAAGGGCGTAATGAACGCCGCCTTCCAGGCGTCTTTAGTCTTGATCCGGACGTTATTGTAGCCCCAGCGAATGTCCATCTTCGTGAAATAACGAGATCCCTTGAGCTGATCCATCAAGTCTCCGATGAGCGGGAGAGGGTAAGCGTTCTTGATGGTATGCTCGTTGAGATACCGGTAATCTTGGCAGGGGCGAAGATTACCATCCTTCTTTGAGACGAAGAAGAACGGGGAAGCCATGGGGGAATTCGATGGACGAATACGTCCAGCCTTCAAATGTTCGTCAATGAAATCTTTACATGGCTCTCGCTCCTTAGGGTTAAGCAGGTAGGCCTTGGCAACCTTTGGTGAAAACGAGTCGTCTAGATCGATGCCGTGATCGAACGACCGGTAAGGCGGAAGGGGACCGTCGTCCTTCTTTTGGAAGACGTCCTCGAAGTCTTGGAAGTCCCGCGGGAGTTCCTTCTTGATTTTCTCTGCCCCTTGGGCTAGAGACGTTGATATCGTAGTTTTCTTAATGGAGCGCCCATCCAGCTCGTCTTCCTCATCCTCCTCGCAGTGTATGAGCTCCGGCATGTCCTCCCGCTGTGTGGTCGGGTCCACATCAGGTACCATCAGGTCACATTTTGGCGGGTCGACGCGTTGCTTCCACCACAGAGCGTTGCGTTTGCGTAATTTGGTGACCTGGCATTTTCTATTGAAGACGTTGATAGTATGGGCCACAGCCACTTCGTCTTCACGGCTGGTGACGGTCGGTTCCGCCTCTTTAATCCAACCCATTCCGCTCTCCCAGTTTATGGTCGGGTTTACGTCCCGGAGCCAAGGGAGTCCTAGTATGATGTCATCCTTGCCACAGTCAATAACAAGGAAGTCACGGGTCTCTATCATTTCCCCGAGTTTCATCACTACTCTTGCCTGCTTTCTGATCAGGCCGTTTTTGTTGGGAGTTCCATCAACATTGCTCGCCCGCAGGGGAGTCTTGAGTCGTGTAGTGGGAATGTCGCACGCCACTACCATAGCATAGTCGATAAAGCAACCAGTTGCCCCGGAGTCGATAAGGGCTTTTGTGTCAACGCTTTTGAACGCAGTGCGATCAGGTGGGTAGAGGGTGACAGGAATAGATATGGATTGCGAAGCACCACCTGATACAAACACTGGAGACAATTTATGGGAAAAGTTATTGGCTAGAGATGACGTTGACCCATCCCTGCCCATCAAAAACCCTGGTCGGTTCCAGGTGTTCCGAGCCACGTGTCCTGGTCAGGTCCAGGTATCTCACATGTCCCTTCGCAGAAACCAGATGTAGTCTGTATGCGGGCTCCACAGAAACCGTTCTTTGACGTTTGTGGTTTGGCGTGGTCGGTTCCACGTCTGAGCGACTTGTTCCGGTCGGGTCCGAATATCGCAAGTGCCCCTGCCTCTTCACTCACTCCTGCCCGTGCCACTCTGATTCCGTGTTTGACTGTGTTTCTTGTGGCAGTTTCTTGTGAAGAAGGTTGCGGTCCAAGCCCCGTCCCTTGACCCGTGGGAGTAGCTGCGTCCGCGTCCACCAATGATTGGACATCATCATATGGGTACATGCCAGGATAATGATCCTGGGCTTTCTCTGAGGTGGCGTCCCAGAGCTCCGCCGGCGCGATAGCGGAGAACCTATTGTTCCATGGTCCAGATCGTACAGCCCTGGCTCGTGGTGCTGCCCTGATCGCTTCCTTTTGGCACTCTTGGTAAGTGGCCGTTCTTACCTCAGCCATGGCCTGGTAGCCAGCCTCCTCGTCTGCAGACGAGCTGCCCTCCCCGAAAGCAGTTTTGAGGATCTTTATAGCAGCGCCTTTCTCGATGCTCCCCATTTCTTCGAGGTAAGCCGAGAGTTCATCATCCTCCTCCATTGTGGTGGTGGTCCGTGCCCGTCGTTGCGGGACTTTGTAAGCAGGACGTGCGGTGCGTCCGGAGGATGTGGTTGGGCGGGGACGTGTGGTCCGGTCGGTTCCGGATCCCGTGTGGTTGGAAGACCTACAGCCAACCTTGTGACAAATGAAGCATTGATTCTTCCATATATACTCAGCGCGCTGAGTCGGCGATAGGCGTACGGCATCTACGTCCATCGCATACGGGTCTTTGTGCGATCGAGGAGAGGGAGCCGGTATATGTGGCACTCCCTTTCGTAAGTCTCCAATCCTCCGCAGTTGTTGGGAGAACTGGCCCGCCTTCTTTATCCAATCCTGGTAGCTATCGGGAATCTTGTCGCACGAGAGGATCATCGTGGCAAGTCTGGGGCTGAGGCCGTGGATAAACCACTCCACAAGGGCGTGCTTGTCAGTGATTCCTGACTTCTCGGCGAGAAGTTGGAATTGTGAAGCGTAGGTGGTGAACCCATCGCTCCACGCTCCCTCGGTATCCTTTCCAGCAGTTTGACGGAGTTTTGAAAGATCTATCCTTGCCTTGGCTGCTACATCATAGGGGGAAAAGGCGGTCTCGAAAGCTTCCTTAATCTTGTCGAAGGTCTTTTCATTGTCAGCAATAGCCGAGTTTGCGAGCTTCATCAACCATCCTTCAGCAAATGTCTTCCCCCGGCCCTTACTAATCTTGTTGAGGAAAGTAAGGGACTTTGTCGTATCGGTGAAGAGTGCTTTATTGATGGTGAAGTACGTGTTCATCGAGAGGAGCCATCTATTGGCATCCTCTGCCTCCCCAGAAAAGTCCTCGGGAAGGCCGGCCTTTATTTCTGAAACCATTTCGTCTTCTAGAGCCGGGTCAATATCAATGTCCTCCTGCGCGGTCGGTTCCGGGTCAGGGTCGTGAAAAACAAGAGGAGGTTCCTCGCTAGGAACGATGTTGGGAAGGGAAGGGGCAGCTAATTCAGAGGTAGAGGGGAGAGCGTCCGAGTCTCTTCCTTGGCTCCTGTTAAGTTCCGCTAGTTGCTGTTGGACTTGTCTATAATGAGCGATTCGATCCGGAGAGGAGAATCGGTCAGGTAAGACAATGTGGAACGGGTGTCCATCAGGAAGAAGATGGATACGGGGGAGTGGGGAAGGAGAAGACACGGTGGGTGGAGAGGGTGGCGGGGAATCTGAAGGCGCTCTGAATCTGCCGATTCGGGAAATCTCGGAGTGGGGGAGTGTCCTCTACGTGAAAGTAGGGACAAGGGAAAAAGCTAGTTCTTTTGTAACGCACAGCGTAGTCTTGACGTAGCGTGCTGCGATATGGGTCGAAGAATAAGCGAGATAGCGAGGAGTTCAACTCAAGGACGAGTGCCGAGCTTCGAGACGATGCGAAGCCTAGGCTGGTCTCTCCTATTCCAGGTATCCTAAGGACTCACTGGAACTCAGAGGAAGTGAGGCGTAGAAACAACACTGATATTGCGTAGAACTAGCTTAGAGAAATACAGGGGGAGACGACGACTATATATATGGTAGGCCCCTAATCTAGATGAAGGGTATAAAAGGGATACGCAGCATCCGCAGTAAAGCGCAGTTGAATGTGCAGCTATCCGCAGTAAAGAGGCTATGAGTGCACAGCACGAAATAGCAAATAGCGAATATAAGAGGAAAGGTTATGCCACTGCCTTACGAAGTCTGAATAAGGTGACAGTGGCGGAGACGGAACGGAAGTCCTAATATGGTATGGGCGGGGCGCCGTGTGAGCCAAAAGGAAAGAGAGATCGAGAGAGCATATCTGGTAGTTGTGGAGGACGACTCCACTATGAATACAATCGCGTACGATGAAGAGACGAGTCTGTAGAGAAACGGAAGACGAGGACAAGGAAAAGAACAAGGAAAAAGTGTACCCCCTTCGTAGACCGTAACAGCAGGAGGGGTGAAGCAAGCCTGAAAGGTTCCCTTGGGGAACACATGATACTGTTTACCAATATCAACAAGGTGGATGGGGCAGGAGATGTCCATTGAGCAGACATGCTTTGAATGGGGGATTTTCCCATGGGTAGATGGTGGTGGTACAGGTTCAAGAGGCATCCCGCCAATACAGGTTATTGTCAGCAAGTCATTCGCTGGTTGGAAACAAACATAAAGTGTGAGCTTCCTGAGCAACAAGAAATTAGCATGAATCCTACAAGACCTTTATGGGAAGATGGGAAATTGGATCCACACATAGAAAGTGAGCCTAAAGTAATAGATTTAAATAAAGATGAGTTTTGATCAGAATTCAATAAATGTGTCTGTTGTTTAGCCATCACTTGCAATTGGCATGAACACACTGCATCATATGTGCTGGAAGCATTTACACCTGGCAAGCTGAAGGACAATCATCATTGTCAGATGTGCATGGATGATCACACTTGAGCCTTCACTGAGATTGATCCTGAAACACAATCTGTATTGTTATGTTGTTTACACCCTCATATTAATAACTTTCATGATGTTGTCCTTTTCCTTGTCAAGTGCAATATGGACATTAAGTATAACAGTTCTGGTCCTACCTTGAAAGCCCTTGTATTCTATCTGTCAGTAAATGCAGGCTTAGAAGTGGTAAAATATGCTCTTAGACAGAACGATGCTGGTGATAGTTCCACAGAGAATGATCCAGCTGCTCAAAAAAGCATGTTCATCAAGAGTGTGCACACTCTGACGGCCTGGCATGAGCTTTTGCACCAGCAAGTACTAAGCTACATTGTGGGCAGAGGTAACTACTATAAAAGTCACATGTTTGTGATGGTTCCTTGAATAATTATGTAGCACCACTAGGAAGATGTGCCAGAAAGCAACCACATTCAACGGTAGATGGGCCTGCAAAAGTTAATGTGACAGTTAACTCTGAATCAGTACGGATTGAAGACATTATTACTGATTATGTTTGTTGACCTTCTACAGGTTCTTTTGTGCAAATGTTCTTGTGGTTTTTTTGTGAATGGACTGAAAAGGTTAAGCTGTCTAGAGATGGTCAGGTGGGAATGACCACTGACTCAGCAATCCTGGAAGATGATGAGCAGCAGATGTGGTCATGTTGAGGATGTCCAGCAAACAAAAGTGGTGAATTCATTTAAGGGCATCCAAAACAAGATATATACTTGGTCCAAATGCACTCTTGTATGTAAGTGTATTGTAGTATTGACAGGCCACCATGTTCCTCATAAAACTATGGGGGCAGAGGCATTTTCACTATGGTGCTGGGCAATAATTATACTTTGCAAACCTGGCTGTGAACAATAATAGTTACTGTACTGCTGTTGTTCCAGAGGATCATTGCACATTTGAGACTTTTGGAAAGCGAATGCAATCTCTTAAAAAGAGGCATTTATCTGAAGGTGAGAGAACAGGTGCATGTAAAAGACCTCTGAAAAGATTACAATCGATTTCCCCTTCCATCAGTGTTGCTGTTTTCCCCAACTTTTATTGTGAAACAGTGAAAGACGCTCAACCATTGACTCTAGCACACTCCATCATGCATGACATCATATTGGAAACAAAAAATTTTAATAATGAAAAAAATCAGTTACATTTGTTTCATATTATCACTGACCATCTGTTGTCGAAGTTGAAGGAGCACATGTGGCAGGGATTGGAGACTCAGGTAAATCTCATTTAATACATGCTGTCAAGTTGTTGTTTGAGTGTCTACAGTTGCAAGGTGTATTGCAAGTCACTGCCCTGACCAGCTGCATGGCAGTTCTTATCACTGGCCAAACAATCCATTCTTTGACATTGCCTCCCAACATTGATTACAAGGTTAACCAAGAAGAACTAGAAATCACATGGCAAGATGTAGAGTACCTTATTATTGACAAGATTTTGCTTGTTCCTGCTCAGTTATTGTCAGATGTTTCACAATGTCTGTGTCTAGCAAAGTCTGCCAATTCTCACACAGCAGGGAAGCCATTTGGAGGAATTAACATTGTATTCACTGATGACTTTGGATAGCTGAAACTGGTGCATGAACATGCACCTTTTTGCTATCAGTTGCTGAAAAAACTTGCTACTTATGTCTGTGAGACTGTTGATGGACAAAGTGCATTGCACAGCCCATACCTTTGGCAATTGTTGACACACATTGTTGAACTGCAAGAAAATTAGCAAGCCAAGAAGGATCCTGCATTTGTGAACCTGCTGAATAGAATAAAATTGGGTATTGCTTGAGATGCCCTGCACTCTCTCTCCATGGCTCAATAGGGAAGTGGTATTAACTATTTGAGTTCTGATTACATATGAGATACTGAGTCAACATAGACTACAGTGCCTTGCTGCTTTTGGACCAGATGTGCTTCATCAGTTTTGAGATGCCACAATTATTGTTGCCAAAAAAGTTGTTAGAGATGCTATTAATAAGTGTAAGATGCGGGCATTTGCAGCAGCTATGAACCAAGAGGTTTTCTTATATTATTCGACAGATATGTTTAAAAAACAACGTGTGCCAGAACTTGTACAGAAAGGTTTATGGAATCTTCCCTCAGTAAAACAAACAATATGTTGGGTTTGTTACCACTTTGTATAGGCATGCCTGTAATGGTCACAGAAAACTTGGCTCTTCATAACAAAGTTGTTAATGGTGCTGAAGGTAAGTTGGAACAAATCAAGTACACCACAGATGATCAGGAAGAAGATATGCAGCTTGTGCTTATATCTGGATTCCTTCATATAGTGTCAGCATCATACCAGATGACAATGATTTGATATCAATCTTACCAGTTTCTTCATTGTTTCGATTTGTTGACAACACAGGGAATGCATACAACATTCGCAGGAGTCAGTTATCATTGTTACCAGAATTTGCATTCACTGATGATAAAATCCAAGGATAATCTTTGTCCTCTATGTTGCAAGCTCACGATCATCGCAAAATGTTTATGTCATGCTATCTCAAGCAATCAGTCTATCAATGCTGGCCATTTTATGTTGGTTTCTGTCCCATAAGATTTACCAACAACTTTCTGAGGAATTTAGAGAGGAACTAGACCAATTACACACTCTTGCTCTACAAATCAAATGGGACTTTGATAAAGCATGACAGATATTGTCCTGTTTAACACATGCAGATGCTAGTAAGTTTTTTTTGACTGCTTGTGCCAGTAGAGTGACTGAACCATATCAAATTATTGGCTGATAGTGAGACAACTGTTGTCACATTATTCTGCCACTTCTACTTACACAACAATGGACTTCTCTTTGCTTACACTACCTTGGTCAGCCTGGCCAACAACTATTTGTCTTGTCACTGCTGGTTTTAATTCCTTGCTCATCACAACTAATGTCACCATCGCATTGAACAGTGCTTGCTTTCTTCATTCTCTTAATGATTTCTTTCCAAGAGGAATTGTTGTAAAAGAGTATATCCACTATGAAACACCACAGGATCTTTTGGGGGAAGGGATTGCCTGTGTCTTCCATGACCCTTCTGTTCTCTGGAATGAATCACATGAAAAACATTTTATCCTTGTGCCTGTATCTGACATTCTTCAAAAAGTTCAAGTGAATGAAGGATTGTGTGCTATGTATACAGCATTGCTTAGGAGGTACATTTCATCACTGCAGTTCTTGTTTTGCTTCTCAATTATTGCACAGATGGTGTGAAAAAATGAATGGTTCAACACAATAAACCTTTTCTTGCTGGCTGGTAAATAAAAAATGAACTAGTCTTTCATCTTGTACAATGCATTGCTTCTAATCATCACAATGTTTATGTCACTTGTAGCTGTGGACAATGGAAAAGAACAAGATAAATAGGATAACTCTTGCATGGTATACAGTAGTAAATACTAGTGATTTCAGGACTGTTAACCAGAGTTTGAAATGAAAATTGTCTAAGAAATGGTCAGAACCTGGAGTAACCTCCTATGGTAACACTGAAAGTGCTCAAGGGTTCATATTCATCTCTGCAAACTTCACCGCCTAAATGCCATATGACCACTTTTCTTTCCTCAATGCAGTACAGGAATATGGGATGGATGCTGTCCAAAGGGACTGGATTGGTTTGAAACAGAACAAAGAGGCATCCTTGGTCGTACATTGAACACAAGGTATGTAGACAAATCCATGATCCTTGGCAACAATGAGGGCAACCATCTTTAATATCCCATATGATAGGATGGGATGCTATTTCAAAGCCTTGCCTCTCATACTTCTCATAACAACACATGGTCCTTCTGTTCAGCACTCTGCTGTTGAAGACCAAGGGGTTCTGCAAGCTTCAGAATCGCATAGTTAAGCTTGGATATGCAGAGAAAAACCCATCTGCAGACATATAATTCATGACTATGGTAAGATGGAACTTGGAGATGAGATCAAATGATATTCTCATCCAAGACTCAATGACATCGATGGATAACTTGCCATTGGTAAGTTTGGTAATGCTAGCAATGGCATTGTATAGATAGTATTGTTTGGTCTGAATGGTTTTTCTAATGGGAACAAATCCCATGTCACAGAAATGGTGTACCACCTTGCAACCTTTGTACCACAGCACATAGATGTCCATGTCATTTGGATACCAGTTGGGCGAAGGTGAGAACATGTATATATAATGCCATCAATCCCAATATCACTACTTGATGTGTTCACATCATGTTCATGAGCAATATGACTGGTAGGCCAAATGTCTCCAGTATTTCTTCGATACGTAAATGGATGATTTCATGCATTAAAGCAAAATTTTCTCTGCATGTTCCACCAAATGCCAACAAGTCTGCAAGTGACATGTAGGCAATTACTCAGCCAAAGATGTCTACAGGCATCCAGTTAACCAATTGACCACAAGAATAAAACTGTAAACACATCAATCACAATTGCTAGGTTTTGTAAGTCAGTGACTCACCTGCAAAACTTTGTTTACTTGAGGACAGATAACAGGTGGGGACCCGCTTAGCATCACCTATTGTAAAATAACTTCAGATTTCATGAAAATGATGGTTTAAAGTCTCTGACCTGCAATGGGGGGCCGTCCATGGTGTATGTTGAGTAGACAGGACGGTATTATGTCATCCAGCTGGTTGATCTCCTTTTCTCAAATCCTCCTATTTCATTTCATTAGCATACAGATCCAGATTGACTAATGTCAGATTAGTGCCTCCCCTTTCTCGGATAAATGTTTTTGGTTATGATGTATGGACTAATTGAGGTGAGCACTCATCCATCTCTGGGTTGCTGCCCTTGCACTGATTAACATGTCTTTTGTGCTCAGTGCATGACCTGATGCTCACCCTGAATATTTGATACTCACGTTTGTTAAGTAACTGTGGGCACTGTTATGAAGAACCTTTTCCCTGCTCACATAACACCCAAGATAACATCAACTACTTTCAAGACTGGCTTAGATGTTCCAGTGACATACAAGCAAGTTACTGACTGGGCTATTATTGTTATGAAACTGAATGCTACTGAACGAGCACGCTCTTCTCTTCTGGTATATGAAGAGTTGTTTCTGAAGGATCCAAACTCCATTCATCCCATCACAATACACCTATAGGGTGTTTTAGGTTGACATGAACTGTCCATATTGGAAACATGGGACAGATATCACTTTGTGTCTTTCATGTTGTAGCAGTCTAATAATTGGCTCAGGACTGAGAATGGGGCACCTTGAGCCATACCATTCTTAAAGTTGTTACCTCCTGGCAACGATGAAATTTGGCAGGTAAGTTTGCTAGCAATCCATAACATCTGGAGATTGGTTCATACACTGCTTGAAGGGAAAGAGTGGTCTTCCAACACAGAGGAGGTGATTTACTTGCAATGCAGAGCTTTCACAAAGGTACATTTAGCTCTAATGTAACCTGTGATTTTGCACTGAAGGAAATGATGTAGATCACCAGCAGGAATGCTAATGAAAAAAGTGTGCTGAAACACACAGATGATGTTAGTGGTGAATGCATCACTATCAATCTGTTACGGTCTACGAAGGGGGTACACTTTTTCCTTGTCCTTTTGTTTGTCCTCGTCCTCCGTTTCTCTACAGACTCGTCCTTTCACCATACGTGGTTGTATTCGTAGTGGAGTCGTCCTCCACAACTACCAGATATGCTCTCTCGATCTCTTTCTCCTTTGACTCACACGGCGCCCCGCCCATACCATATTAGGACTTCCGTTCCGTCTCCGCCACTGTCACCTTATTCAGACTTCGTAAGGCAGTGGCATAGCCTTTCCTTTTATATTTGCTATTTGCTATTTCGTGCTGCGCACTCATAGCCTCTTGCTGCGGATAGCTGCGCATTCAACTGCGCTTTACTGCGGATGCTGCACATCCCTTTTATGTCCTTCATCTAGATTAGGGGCCTACCGTATATATAGTCGTCGTCTCTCCCTGTATTTCCCTAAGCTAGTTCTACGCAATACCAGCGTTGTTTCTACGCCTCACTTCCTCCGAGTTCCAGTGAGTCCTTAGGATACCTGGAATAGGAGAGACCCGCTTAGGCTTCGCATCGTCTCGAAGCTCGGCACTCGTCCTTGAGTTGAACTCCTCGCTACCTCGCTTATTCTTCGACCCGTATCGCAGCACGCTACGTCAAGGCTACGCTGTGCGTTACAAAAGAACTAGCTTTTCCCCTTGTCCCTACTTTCACGTAGAGGACATTCCCCCACTCCGACATTTCCCGAATCGGCAGATTCAGAGCGCCTTCAGATTCCCCGCCACCCTCTCCACCCACCGTGTCTTCTCCTTCCCCGCGCCCCCGTATCCACCTTCTTCCTGACGGACACCCGTTCCACGTTGTCTTACCTGACCGATTCTCCTCTCCGGATCGAATCGCTCACTATAGACAAGTCCAACAGCAACTAGCGGATCTTAACAGGAGCCAAGGAAGAGACTCGGACGCTCTCCCGTCCACCTCTGAATTAGCTGCCCCTTCCCCTCCCGACATCGTTCCTAGCGAGGAACCTCCTCTTGTTTTTCACGACCCTGACCCGGAACCGACCGCGCAGGAGGACATTGATATTGACCCGGCTCTAGAAGACGAAATGGTTTCAGAAATAAAGGCCGGCCTTCCCGAGGACTTTTCCGGGGAGGCAGAGGATGCCAACAGATGGCTCCTCTCGATGAACGCGTACTTCACCATCAACAAAGCACTCTTCACCGACACGACAAAGTCCCTTACTTTCCTCAACAAGATTAGTAAGGGCCGGGGGAAGACGTTTGCTGAAGGATGGTTGATGAAGCTCGCAAATTCGGCTATCGCCGACGATGAAAAGACCTTCGACAAGATTAAGGAAGCTTTCGAGACCGCCTTTTCCCCCTACGATGTAGCAGCCAAGGCAAGGATAGACCTTTCCAAACTCCGTCAAACTGCTGGAAAGGATACCGAGGGAGCGTGGAGCGATGGGTTCACCACCTACGCTTCACAATTCCAACTTCTCGCCGAGAAGTCAGGTATCACTGACAAGCACGCCCTTGTGGAGTGGTTTATCCATGGCCTCAGCCCCAGACTTGCCACGATGATCCTCTCGTGCGACAAGATTCCCGACAGCTACCAGGACTGGATAAAGAAGGCGGGCCAATTCTCTCAACAACTGAGGAGGATTGGAGACTTACGAAAGGGAGTGCCACATATACCGGCTCCCTCTCCTCGATCGCACAGAGACCCGTACGCGATGGACGTAGATGCCGTGCGTCTGTCGCCGACTCAGCGCGCTGAGTATATGCGGAAGAATCAATGCTTCATTTGTCACAAGGTTGGCTGTAGGTCTTCCAACCACACGGGATCCGGAACC
Organism: Boletus reticulatus; assembly: GCA_038093535.1. NCBI lineage: Eukaryota > Fungi > Basidiomycota > Agaricomycetes > Boletales > Boletaceae > Boletus > Boletus reticulatus. The sequence continues at coordinate 170,350 of JBBPSJ010000058.1, forward strand.
GACCGGACCACACGTCCCCGCCCGACCACATCCTCCGGACGCACCGCACGTCCTACTTACAAAGTCCCGCAACGACGGGCACGGACCACCACCACAATGGAGGAGGATGATGAACTCTCGGCTTACCTCGAAGAAATGGGGAGCATCGAGAAAGGCGCCGCAATAAAGATCCTCAAAACTGCTTTCGGGGAGGGCAGCTCGTCTGCGGACGAGGAGGCTGGCTACCAGGCCATGGCTGAGGTAAGAACGGCCACTTACCAAGAGTGCCAAAAGGAAGCGATCAGGGCAGCACCACGAGCCAGGGCTGTACGATCTGGACCATGGAACAATAGGTTCTCCGCTATCGCGCCGGCGGAGCTCTGGGACGCCACCTCAGAGAAAGCCCAGGATCATTATCCTGGCACGTACCCATATGATGATGTCCAATCATTGGTGGACGCGGACGCAGCTACTCCCACGGGTCAAGGGATGGGGCTTGGACCGCAACCTTCTTCACAAGAAACTGCCATAAGAAACACAGTCAAACACGGAATCAGAGTGGCACGGGCAGGAGTGAGTGAAGAGGCAGGGGCACTTGCGATATCCGGAACCGACCGGAACAAGTCGCTCGGACGTGGAACCGACCACGCCAACCCACATACGGCAAACAACGGTTTCTGTGGACACCGCATACAGACTACGTCTGGTTTCTGCGAAGGAGCATGTGAGATACCTGGACCCGACCAGGACACGTGGCTCGGAACACCTGGAACCGACCAGGGTTTTTGAAGGGCAGGGATGGGTCAACGTCATCTCTAGCCAATAATTTTTCTCATAGGTTATCTCCAGTGTTTGTATCAGGTGGTGCTTCGCAATCCATATCTATTCCTGTCACCCTCTACCCACCTGATCGCACTGTGTTCAAAAGCGTTGACACAAAAGCCCTTATCGACTCTGGGGCAACTGGTTGCTTTATCGACTATGCTACGGTAGTGGCGTGCGACATTCCCACTACACGACTCAAGACTCCCCTGCGGGCGAGCAACGTTGATGGAACTCCCAACAAAAATGGCCTGATCAGAAAACAGGCAAGAGTAGTGATGAAACTCGGGGAAACGATAGAGACCCGTGATTTCCTTGTTATTGACTGTGGCAAGGATGACATCATACTAGGACTCCCTTGGCTCCGGGACGTAAACCCGACCATAAACTGGGAGAGAGGAACGGTTTGGATTAAAGAGGCGGAACCGACCGTCACCAACCGTGAAGACGAAGTGGCTGCAGCCCATACAATCAACGTCTTCAATAGGAAATGCCAGGTCACCAAACTACGCAAACGCAACGCTCTGTGGTGGAAGCAACG